>SJXQ01003983.1:530686-580625 GCA_006408695.1 Aepyceros melampus | reverse complement strand
CTCTGGAATATAAGATTCTTGGGAATAAACAGCATCATCTCCAAGCATTTAGAAACCTACCTTGTTCTGCCAGACATCATTCCATTAGGTTGAGAAAAATCCTCTTCTCTGCTGAGGCTGTGTGATGCCTCTGCCCCCTTCCACTGAGGGAAGATGTCCACAAACACAGCTGCTACAGACAAACCCAACTGCGTCCAACACACACAGGTCCAGGGAGGCATGGAGCTGTCAGAGCAGCAGACATGGATGAGATTCAGGTTCTCTGGAATCCTCTTTCTCCCACGCCATTACATAGAATTGCCATCAAGGAGAAAGTCTTGACTTCAGGTCTTTTCAAGATGAGGGCACCTTTCTAAGTAAAATGAATGAAATAATTTGGGACCAAGGTTCAACTGTAGAAAGGGAAAAAAAGAACTCCCCACCAAGGTCAGGGACTCTTGGCTCTCCTCCGCCCAACCCCCGACTTCCACGTGCTCAGTCCCCCCGCCCCGTGGCCAGGAGGTCCTGCCTTGAGTCACATCTGACCCTGAACCCGTCTTGCTACATGTCACTCCGGACCCAGGGAAGGATAAGGAAGAACGGATGGAAGGTGGAAGGCCTTTGTCTCATACTGATGGGATTCTTGTTGGGATTCTGGTCTCGAGTCAGAGCTGACTCGAAAAATAAAGCAAGACCAGGCGATGCCATGTGATAAGCTGAGAAATGACTGTCAGTTCCCTCGGCCTCAGTGAGGCTCCTTCGGGACCCTGTCAACACAATGTCAGCATGCTGGATCTGATCTCAGAGGTGCAACAAAAAACTTTCCCTGTGCGCTAAAGAGTGGGAAGACTAAATCTTCTTGAAGGGGACACCATGGCCCTTCCTTCCATGCAACAAGGATTCCCAATCAGCAAGCTTCGGAGGCTATTTGGGGCACAGCTCTTCAGTGAGAATTCTCTCCGTGCCTGGAAAGAATGAAAATTAGCAGTCCAACCATGTCATGGGAACAACCTGGGACATTACTTAATAGATCTAATTACATGAGAATAATTTCATTAGCACCAGCTTTCAGTTGAGTATGCTGCAAATGGTCCCCAAAATGTGTATTTCCTTCCTGGAACCTATCCATAACGAGATTTTTGTGGCTGAGGGTTTATTCCATAGGACAGTGAACACATTAAGCAGCCAGGCATACTCGGGTTTGTATCTGTCATTATTTATTTACAAAGTCTTCCTAGAAACACCAGAATAATGTCATTGAATTCATGTGGGCAGTGTTAGAAAGACTATCTAAGTGGCGGACACATTTGCAGAGGCCAGGAATTCTGGCTCCTCATTGACCATCCTTCTCTCCAAGGTGGGAACTAGGGGAGCCCCATGCATCCTGCCGGGCCCCTCACAGGGCCAGGGAGCACTTCCTCTCATTACGATGCAAAGACCTGCGTTTCCTGCTATGAACAGGCTTCAGATGAAATCTAACCAGTAAGATCTCTCCTTCCTTTCCTTCCTCTTCCCTCCTTTCATATCTTCCTTCTTCTTTTCAATTTCTCTCTCTTCCTTTTTTTCCCTTTCTTTCACTACTTCTCTTCCTCTTCTGCCCTCCAACTCTCAACACATTGGAGAGTAAACATTCAATAATGAATCTTGTACACGTACACACACACACACACATGTATTATAGAATGGAATATTCAGTTCAGTTCAGTTCAGTTGCTCAGTCATGTCTGACTCTTTGCAACTCCATGAATTACAGCATGCCAGGCCTCTCTGTCCATCACCAACCCCTGGAGTTCACTCAAACTCACGTTCATCAAGTTGGTGATGCCATCCAGCCATCCCATCCTCTGTCATCCCCTTTTCCCCCTGCCCCCAATCCCTCCCAGCATCAGAGTCTTTTCCAATGAGTTCAACTCTTCGTATGAGGTGCTAAAGTACTGGAGTTTCAGCTTTAGCATCATTCCTTCCAAAGAACACCCAGGACTGATCTCCTTTAGAATGGACTGGTTGGATCTCCTTGCAGTCCAACTAAGTCATGCCCTGTGGGGCCACCCAAGATGGGTGGATCATGGTGGAGAGATCTGACAGAATGTGGTCCACTGGAGAATGGAATGGCAAACCACTTCAGTAGTCTTGCCTTGAGAACCCCATGAACAGTATGAAAAGGCAAAAAGATAGGATACTGAAAGAGGAACTCCCCAGGTCGATAGGTGCCCAATATGCTACTGGAGATCAGTGGAGAAATAACTCCAAAAAGAATGAAGGGATAGAGCCAAAGCAAAAACAATACCCAATTGTGGATGTGACTGCTGATAGAAGCAAGGTCTGATGCTGTAAAGAGCAATATTGCACAGGAACCTGGAATATTAGGTCCATGAATCAAGACAAATTGGAAGTGGTCAAACAGGAGACGGGAAGAGTGAACGTCGACATTCTAGGAATCAGTGAACTAAAATGGACTGGAATGGGTGAATTTAACTCAAATGACCATTATATCTACTACTGTCAGAGAAGGCAATGGCACCCCACTCCAGTACTCTTGCCTGGAAACTCCCATGGATGGAGGAGCCTGCTGGGCTGCAGTCCATGGGGTCGCTAAGGGTCAGGCACGACTGAGCGACTTTCACTTTCACTTTTCACTCTCATGCATTGGAGAAGGAAATGGCAACCCACTCCAGTGTTCTTGCCTGGAGAATCCCGGGGACAGGGGAGCCTGATAGGCTGCCGTCTATGGGGTCACACAGAGTCGGACACGACTGAAGTGACTTAGTAGTAGTAGTAGTATCTACTACTGTAGGCAAGAATCCCTTAGAAGAAATGGAGTAGCCACCATGGTCAACAGTGAAATATTAGTCATAAAAAAGAATAAAATAGTGTCAAACATCAACATCGGATGGACCCAAAGATAATCATATTAAGTGAAGTAAGTCAGACAAAGACAAATGTCATATATACCACTTATATGTGGGATCTAAAAATACAAATCAAATTATTTATAAAACAGAAATAGAGTCACAGGTGGCTACCAAAGGGGAATGGGAAGGAAAGGATAAATTGGGAGATTGGAATGGACATACACACACTATTACATATAAAACAGATAACGAATAAGGGCCTACTGTAGAGTACAGGGAATTTAGTCAGCACTCTGTAATGACCTATATGGGGAAAGAATCTAAAACACAGTGGATATACTTATATGTATAACTGATTCACTTTGCTATACAGCAGAAACTAACACAGCATTGTAAATCCAATATACTCCAATGAAAGTTAATTTTTAAATGATATCCAAAAAATGAATCTTACTCTCTGATAATAAAGGATTTTAATTTCAATTTCAGCCCAGTCCAGAGTCTTCACAGATGTCGCTAAGACTTACTTATGGAGAATCAGATCATCCCAAGACTCCTTAAAGATTAATCAATAAATATGTGAAAAAACAGCTTCTACCGCATCAAATCGCCAACCTGGGAAATGGGCATTAACATCATTTCCCTTTAACTTTCTCCGATTGAGCTGAGCTGCCAGCGGTCTCTTCTGTTACCAGCATGCCTCTGTGTTTTCTTTTGCACCAGCTAGAAGCACGAGTCTCTATAAATTGCCACCAAGTCCCTAATTACTAAACCGTGTCTGGTCTCCGGTAGCAGTGAAATGCCACTCTACTGGAATCAGCAGGAAGGGGTTGATGTTCCAGATGAAAGCAGGCCACCAATAAAACCTCATTAATACCTGCAGCTTTAGAGAAAGAACACAGGCCACCGCCATGCTTCAAAAATGTCAAGAGGTGAGGATGACAAAGCACACCTCCTCCCTGCTCCCCAAGCCCACCCCCCAAGGACAGACAGTGTTCTAACCAGGTTGAGAGAGGACAAGGCATTCCCAAAAAGAAGCCCAAGAGGGGGAAAAATGCACTAAATTCAGTCTTTTCCCCTCCATAAGTCATCTGCCTCCAGAAGTGTGTTCGTTCCTGAGTCTCTCGTAGAGCAAAAAAAAAGAGAGCTTCAGGTGAAAGGTTACCTACATTTATAATGTCAGGCACCAGGCCTGCCGAGGTAAAAGGTAAATGGTAATTTTATCATTAGCATGCCTGACCCCTGGCCGCCCCATATCTCACAGGAAACGTTACCAACAGCTCACCTGTCAAGACGCAAATGCTTAAAGGTCAATGAGCACAGAAATCTTCCAGAGCTCACAGCTGAATTGCTGACACCTTTTATTATTGCCGCTTAAATAAATGATTCAAGGAGCAAGATAAGGAAAGACCGGCTTCCTGGGGAGGTTCCATGAGGGCTTCTTGGGGGTTTTGTTTCAAAACTCTAAAACTCTTTGCTGTCCATTGGCATTGCGGAGCCAGCCAGGCTTCTAGGCTTAATAAATATTCCTGGACTTGAAGGATTTTCAGTATTCCTCAAAAAGACATCATCCATTTGTAATGGAATTTGGCAACGAAGTTCCCTTCCTGTTTTGCTTTTTATCCTACAGAAGTTGAACATTTTCTCCTCCTTTCTATTAGTGGCAGCAGGGCAGACAGTAAGTCTGGTTTTCACAGCGTCATGTGAATATTGCCCAGTTGGGAAAGCAAGAGGGATGAATGGAGATTTGAAAGGTTGTTCACTTATTTTTTACACAATTAAAATCATAGGTAAAAATATGTCGTTTAATTTAAGCATGGCAGTTCCTCATATGGTTCCAAATGGAGTTGCCAAGTGGTTAAGCAACACATACCACTTCCGGGGTTCTACCCAAGAGAATCGAAAGCCAAGACTCGAACAGACACTGGTACAACGCGTTCACGGCAGCATTATTCAGAGTAGTCACAATGTAGAAGTAGCTCAAGTGTCCGTTCATGAATAATTGGACAAACACAACCTGATATGCACCTACAACAGAATATTATTCAGCCTTGAAAAGGAGCTCAGCTCAGTTCAGTTCAGTCACTCAACCATGTCCAACTCTTTCTGACCCCATGGACTGCAACACGTCAGGCATTCCTGTCTTTCCCTGTCCTTCCCAGAGCTCGCTCAAACTGATGTCCATCAAGTCAGTGACGCCATCCAACCATCTCATCCTCTGTCATCCCCTTCTCCTCCTGCCTTCAATCTTTCCCAGCATCAGGGTCTTTTCCAATGAGTCAGTTCTGTGCATCAGGTGGCCAAAGTATTGGAGTTTCAGCTTCAGCATCAGTCCTTCCAATGAATATTCAGGGTTGATTTCCTTTAGGAGTTAAATTCTGATAAATGATACAACATGGATGAATCTTGAAAACATTTTGTAAAGTGAAAGAAGTCAGACACAAAAGGACAAACAGTGTAATCACTCCACTTGTATGAGATGTTCAGAAGACAGCGCGCCATAGGGACAGAAAGTAGATTGGTAGTAACTTGAGACTCAGGAAGAGGGAGGGAACTGGAGAGGAGGTCACTCAGGGGAGGGGAGCACTTTCTTGGGCTGATCAAAAAGCTCTATGTCATCACAGAGCACAAGTTGAGCTCCCTGTGCTATACAGCAGGTTCCCAGGAGCTCTCTATTTCACACACTGGAGAAGGAAATGGCAACCCACTCCGGTATGCTTGCCTGGAGAATCCCAGGGACTGGAGCCTGGTGGGCTGCCGTCTATGGGGTCACACAGATTCGGACACGACTGACGTGATTTAGCAGTAGCAGTAGCACTGTATGTATAGGCTTTCTTGGTAAGCTCGGACTTCCCTTGTGGCTCAGCTGGTAAAGAATCTGCCTGCAATATGGGAGACCTGGGTTCAATCCCTGGGTTGGGAAGATTCCCCTGGAGAAGGGAAAGGCTACCCACTCCAGGATTCTGGCCTGGAGAATTCCATGGACTACAGTCCATGGGGTCGCAAAGAGTCGGACATGACTGAGCGAGTTTCACTTTCACTTTCTCTTGGTAAGCTAAGGGGGTAAAGAATCTGCCTGCAATGCAGGAGACCCTGGTTCAATTCAGGAAGGTACCCAGAGGAAGGAATAGGCTACCCACTCCAGTATTCTTGGGCTTCCCTGTGGCTCACCTGGTAAAGAATCCGCCTGCAATGCGGGAGACCTCTGTTCCATCCCTGGGTTGCGAAGATGCCCCGGAGAAGGGAAAGGCTACCCACTCCTGTATTCTGGCCTGCAGAATTCCATGGACTACAGTCCATGGGGTCGCCAAGAGTCGGACGTGACTGACTTGCATTTTCCTGTATTCTTGAGCTTCCCTGGTGTCTCAGACAGTAAAGAATCCACCTGCAACATTCGAGACCTGGGTTCAACCTTGGATTGGGAAAATCCCCTTGAAATGGCAACCCGCGCCACTATTCCTGCCTGGGAAATCCCATGGACAGAGGAGCCTGGTGGGCTAAAAGAGTTGGACGTGACTGAGCAAGTGAGCGCAGCACAGTGTATATACGTGAAACTTCACTTCCCAGCGCATCCCACCCTCCCCTTCCTCTTCTGTGCCCGCTTGTCCATTCCCTATGCCTGTGTCTCTCTTCCTGCGCTGGACGTGGGGGTCAGAGGGAGAGGACATATGTATCCATGTGACTGATTCACTTTGCTGTGCAGCAGAAACTAACACAACATTATAAAGCAATAATACTCCAATAAAAAATTAAATTTCAGATTGCTACATACTTTTCTAATGATCTAAAACCAAATGTGGTGATGAATTTACAATTCCTTAAGTGTAATAAAATCCTGAAATTCTGTATTTTAAATGGGTGAATTGTCTGATATGTGAGTCTTATCTCAAGAAAACTTTTTTAAAAGAAAACAAGATGTATTTGGATGTAAATGCTAATGTCACTGATGGAATAAAGATGGAACTCCAAGATAAAACACTGGTCCTTTTTATCTGGTAAATCTCATTTCCCTAAGTTGTTCTAAGCATTGCCAAAAAATACCTTGAAATTATATCCATACTATGCCTGTTTGATTCATTCTTCACAAGGATCAGAATTTAGAATCATTGATAATCCCTCTGAATTTGTGCCTGCTCAGGTATGGCAACCGACTCTAGTATTCTTGCCTGGAAAATCCCATGGATGAGGAGCCTGGTAGGCTACTGTCCATGGGGTTGCAAAGAATCACACACGACTGATTGAATTCACTCACTCACTCAGGTAGACCAACCACCTCCGTCACATGTTTCCAGCTCCCCACCAGGGCCAAGCTGCAGGCTCGAGTTAGGGGTTTCCCTTGGAAATGTTCCTATGAGCCCCCAAAAGTTGGGGCTTCTAGCCTTCTGGAATTTGTGGTCAACCTGAGCTCCCTTTCACTAGTCTCACGAAAGGAGTGACATCTAAATGCAGAGCTTAGAGATGGGTCCTGAGCGTTTCAGTGCCGTCTGTGCTCATTTCCTCAGTCTTAACTTGCCTACAGCCCACGCACCTTCTTCCCCAGGTAGAAAGCAGCCTGCACCTGCCAGGAGGCCCATAGGTCCCCAGCTGGCCAGCACACAACTGGCTAGCTAAGCTCACGCAATTCAAGGAGGAAAACCAGGAAATTTTCCTTCTGGCTTTCTACTGGGTGATCCTTATCAGACCCTTTGTCTCAAGGGATTCAGAACCCATGTGGGAAAGGATAGTCACCACTTGTTTCCTCCAAAACCCAACAGACTTTCAGTTCAGTTCAGTCGCTCAGTCATGTCTGACTGTGATCCCATGGATTGCAGCATGCCAGGCTTCCCTATCCATCACCAACTCCCGGAGTTTACTCAAACTCATGTCCATTGAGTCGGCGATGCCACCCAATCATCTCATCCTCTGTCGTCCCCTTCTCCTCCTGCCCTCAATCTTTCCCAGCATCAGGGTCTTTTCAAATGAGTTGGCTCTTCGCATCAGGTGGCCAAAGGATTGGAGTTTCAGTTTCAACATCAGTCCTTCCAAAAGAGTTTACCAGTCAGGAAAAATAGTCATCACACTTGGAGCTGTCCCCTGCCTTGTATTTAAATAAAACCTCACTCTCTTTCAAGCTGCTTTATCGCAGCCACATTGCTGGAGCCTGAGGCCATGGTAACAAAAAGATCACCACAATCTCAAGTGAAAGATGGAGATGGTCATTCCAAGCTTATTTTTCAAGCTTCAGAGGATCATAAAAATGGGCTCAAGAAAAGAAAATACACAGAAGGGAAATCTACAAATGGTCTTAAATATGAAGTTACTAAAAATTGATTTTTAAGGCTGTCAGAATTTTATCTTCTAATTTTATCTTGAAAAACTAACATAAGTTTTAGTTGCTCAGACGTGTCCGACTCTTTGCAACCCCATGGAAGGCAGCCCGCCAGGCTCCTCTGTCCATGGGATTCTCCAGGCAAGAATACTGGAGTGGGTTGCCATTTTCTTCACCAGGGGATCTTCCTGACCCAAGGGTCAAACCCAGGTCTCTTGCACACCAGGCAGATTCTTTACCATAAGAGCTTTCAGGGAATTTTATCTCGAAAAACTCAAAGCAGAAGGAAGTATCAACCATAAACCTTCCATCTGAGCCCCTTTTCACAAATCTTCAAGGGAATCCATTGGCAGCGTCTACCTTCACAGACATCAGTGGCCATTCCATGAGGCATCGTCTGGACGCACGACCACCTAGATGACGGGGAGAAAGGACACTTGTGTGTGGTTCTTTTAAGTTCTTTTTTTTAAACAAGTATAGTTTATTCACACTGCTGTATTAATCTCTGCTCTACAGCAAAGTGACTCAGTTATATATATACATGTATACATTCTATTTTATAGTCTTTCCATGATGGTTTATCCCAGGACACTGAATATAGTTCTCTGTGCTGTTCAGTAGGACCTGCTGGCCATCCTTTCTATCTGCGATGGTTTGCAGCTGCCAACCCCAGACCCCCAGTCCGTCCCTCCCCCACCCCTCTCCCCTTCGGCAACCGCAAGTCTGCTCTCCACGTCTGTGAGTCTGTTTCTGCCTTGTAGATGGGGTCATTTGTGTCATATTTTAGATCTCCCATGTAAGTGAAATCATATAATATTTTCTTTCTCTTTCTGACTTATTTCACTTAGTACAATAATCTCTAGGTCCATCCATGTTGTCAAAAATGGCATTATTCCATCCTTTTTTGTAGCCAAGTGGTGTCAATTCATGTGTTTTTGAGGGGGAAAATGATCCCAATTAACAAGGCATCAGCCTAAGTGTTCTCAGGGATTTCCCCATAGAAGCAGCTCTTTGCTCTAATAACTGTGTTTCCCCTTCATCCACCAGACCATCCCTTAGGTCTTAGAGCTTCCTCTGGACCTCCCCATCGGCTGTGCACCGGCAGGGACTCAGGTCGTTTCCAGAACTAAACTGAAGACTCCTACCACCCCCACGATGGCAAGATCCGGAGAGAGACTCCAGTGGGAACTGGGGTTCCAGGCTGACTGTCCTCTCCCTTACTCCCCCTCCTTTTTCCTTCCCCTCATCATCCATCACGCTCCCCTTTCTCTCCCTGTCCAGCCCTCCACTCTACTAACCCAAATTCCCACACGAGTTATATTGTTCCCCGAGGACCGTTGGTCAAGAAGCTACCGGATGAAGTGGCAGTTAGGACAAGCGCACGTGTTAGTTGCTCAGTCGTGTTCACCTCTTTGCGACCCCATGGACTGTAGCCCGCCAGGCTCCTCTGTCCAGGGGATTCTCCAGGCAAGAACACTGGAGTGGGCTGCCATGCCCTTCTCCAGGGATCCTCCAAATCCAAGGACTGAACCCACATCTCCCACATTACAAGCAGACTCTTTGCCATCTGAGCCACAGGGAAGCCCCACAGTTAAGACAAGACCCTTCAACAACTAGCATTCTGTCCCAAATTCTTACTGCTATTGGGGTACCAAGAGCCTGTGAATAAGATGAATTTTCTATGGACCCTCTCAAGAGCATCCTTGCTTTGTTAGCTGCGTGATTAACCGTCAGGCCCCAAGAAAGAGGAGGCCCGAATATAAGCAGCAGCGGCAAGTTCAGGCTCTTTAATGTTTTGCCCTTTGCTGTGGGGCTGGGGAAGCTGGAGATGGGCTCGCAAGAAGTAGGACATCCCTTGTGATTGGGTAGGGATGCATATTTGGTTTTTTTGGCTTGGTTCTAAGTCGGAGGTGGGAACAAAAATTAGAGAAGCTGTCAGTTATCAGTCCTGACCATTTGGGGATGATCGTCACAGGGGTTATTGTTCGGCTTCCTGGATTATTACTGGAGATAGTAGTCTGACATAAACCTGTCTTAGAGACAGCAGGCTGGCAGCGACGGCTGACTACTGCAGATAATGGATGGGTTTCCTGGGCTGGTTGCTGCACCTCTGTTTTCCTATATGCTCTGGAGACCATCCACTTGTATTCACCAGCTCTCTGTCTATATATGTGAAATAAGAACTGGCTTCAGGATTTCTGGCTGGCACTAAGAGTAAGGTCTGTTTGGTAAACACACAAGCGTTTGGGATGAAAGGGTGCAGGAGGAGTTGCATGAGGGTGGATATGTGCAAGGCCAAGCCTGGCCACGTGCTCACAGGGTGCTCGGCTGTCGGGGCTGAAGCGAGGCGGAGGCCCAGGCTGCTGCCCTGAGGGGCTGAATCCTCTGGAGAAAAGGACAGCTTTTCAAGGCTCAGGGTGTGGATAGGACATCCCTGGGCCTGTCCTATACAGCATGTTGGCCTCTACCTTCCTTTGATAGATAGTCATGCAGACACCACCTCATGCAGACACCATCTCAATAAAATGCCTGGCTTCTCTCAGGTGAGAGCCAGGAGCAGAATCCCTTATATAAAAGCTATTGGAAATAAAGCATGAGAAGCAAAGAGACTTAAAATGTTATTCTTTGGGGACTTCTCCAGGTGAGCCAGTGGTTAAGAGTCTATGCTTCCAATGCAGGGGGGCACAGGTTGAATCCTTGGTCAGGGAACTAAGATCCCACATACTACACCACATGACCAAAAAGTAAATTAAATTTCAAAGGTTATTTTTTTATATAAAGTTCAAGTGTGCAGCATTTCAGGTTAGCATCTGCCTCTGCTACGGAATGCTCCCCACCCCGGAGACTCTGCTCTGCCGAGACGGACGTGACCCTCATGTCACTTTAATAAAAGAGAGACTTGTCTCTTGCCACCCCTCCCCTGGATTCTCGAAGGCTTAACTGGAAAGGCTGGTATCGGGTGTCTACTCAGGTAGCTGGGTAAAATAGTCAAAATATTTTTATAAAGGCTATAAACGGGTTTACAATCTACTTACTCTTTATGAGAGAGGCCGACATAGTGGGGGTTTTCACAGCTGTGACAGACACACAGCAGAACGGCCAGGGTTTCTTATGGAATCGTGCTAAAATGCATTAATCCTACTCACAAAGCCAAGTGTAAAATTTTAGTGGCTTCTGAAACTGTCACCTTTTTTATGTTCCTCGTCTGAAGCTCTCTGGAAAACAATGGAATCTGACACAGCCAAACATATTTGCTTCTGTGAACCGTGTTCACGAGGTTGCATTCGCTTACTGACGAAGGGAAGATGACTAGGGAAATGGAGGTGTAAGTATCACCTTTTAAATAATTACGACATGAAATAAAACAGTATTATGAATGTTTTGAAAAACCATTTCACTTAACCTGAAAGCCTTTTCACCCGATTAAATGGTATCTTTTTACACAGAAAAGTTCAACAACTGAAAACTTGAAAAAATTATTGGAAGAAAAGGATCTCCAGTTTTTAAAAAGGCGAGAATGAAAATAAAATGAAGTGGGACACATCAACCTTTTTTTTTTTTTTTTGCAGGATCAGAGAGAAAGTTTAAATTATTAGCATTCTCTTTAATAGCCAATAGCAAATAAACAGAGTTTAATGACCGTAATGATATAAATTCTTTTGAATTAACAATGTGCTAGAAAATTATAAGGAGATTCTCATTAGACTCCCACAACCAATATTGAGAGATGACTACAATTTGGTAGATGTTCTTTTTTTATTATTGAAATACAGTTAATTTACAATTTGTGTTCATTTCAAGTGTGCAGCAAAGTGACTCAGTTATCTGCCTATCCTCTTTTCCATTATATGTGTATACGTATGTGTGTGTGAACTGTCGCATGCAACCCTTTGCGACCCCACGGACTGTAGCCCGCCAGGCTCCCCTGTCCACGGAATTCCCCAGGCAAGAATACTAGAGTGGGTTGCCACCTGCATTGGCAAGAGGTTCTTTACCACTGAGCCACCTGGGAAGCCCCTTTTCCATTACAGGTTATTACAAAATATTGAGCATAGCTCCCTGTGCTCTCCAGGAGGTTAAGGAGGGAGGGAAGACGGAAGTCTTTGTATCAGTTGTGTTTCCTGCATAAGCCCGCTCTCTATCGGGTGCCATTTCTGTTCAGACATACCTAATAACTCTGCAGTCAGGTTTCAGTGTGTATAAACTGCTCCTATTAGAACCGAATGTGCCTGCTTCCCCAAGTCAGTAGGACAGCAACCCTTCTTCTTAGCTCAGGAGCCGGGCGGTCATACCTAGATTGAAACCCAACTCTGCCCTGTGCTCCGCTCGAAACTCCCTGAACCCCCTCTCGGCCTCTGTCACAGAAGAAAGACACCCCCTCAGAGGACCATCTGTTGTTCTTCTTCAGTCGCTCAGTCGTGGCTGACTCCCTGCGACCCCATGGACCATAGGCCGCCATGGGCTTCTCCAGCCAAGAACACTGAAGCGGGTTGCCCATTTCCTCCTCCAGGGGATCTTTCTGATCTAGGGATTGAACTCGCATCTCCTGCACTGGCAGGTGGGTTCTTTACCACTGAGCCACCAGGAAAGGCCCCAGCGAGCCGTAAGCGTATATCTAAATGAGACAAGCAGGTAAAATTCTGGCACATAAAGGGCAGTTCATTTTTTCTCCACGTTGCTTTTCTCATTTTATTTGGGCATCCGAGATCAGAATCCAGCAGCCCTGGTTCGGTAGGTTCTGCATTGCCGCAAGCACTCAGTCACACAAATTAGTGATCGTTTTTCCTCTAGAGGAGCCCAGAGTTTAAAAGCTTTGATATTTTTGATCATTGATGACTCCAAAATAGGAAGTTACATTCTCAAGCAAATCCATTACCATGGAGATGTGAGGTCATAGAGCTTGGAGAGGAAACCCTGCTCAGGGCTGTAGCCTTAGAAACCCACTTCTCCTCCGGCCTTGGTGTCCCCCCATCCATCCTCCCCTACTCCTCTCTCCACAGCGGGACAAGGTGACCCAGACACAGCTGGACAGACACAAGCCTCTGAAAGAGCTGCTCTGCATTTCAGGGAGCTGAAAGAGCTGCTCAGCATTCTGCTTCTTCTTCCAGTAAAAGCAGAAATATTGCCCGAGGTAAGGATAAGAGCAAAGAGCCATGGGGGCAGGAAAGAGGCCGTTCCTGTGACTCCAGAGAAAACAGAACCCAGGGCTCAAAGGGCAGCTTGTGACCTCGCCCCTCTCCTGCGGGTCCTGCCTGCTCCCTGGCTTTATTTACAGTGGCTGCCAGCAAAGCAAAGGATGACAAGCGGTTTTGGTTTTCAGCAGTTTGGGAGGTGGGGAGGGGCCAGGAAAGTGGGAGGGAGAGAGAGGAGGGGTAGTGCCAGTGAAAAGAAAAAGAGTAAAAATTGCATAAAACCAGAGAGGGGGGTTCTCTACCAGCAAACCATAGGACTGAGGGCCATGAAGGCTCCAGAGAGAAGCTCGAAGTTAATCTGAGCAGCTGAGGTTCACCTGGTGCCCTTTCCAAACACTCCGTGTGGGGTTATCGTCCATGGAATGAGCTCAGCAAGCTAGAATGACCGAGGGTTGTAAGGAGCCATGATCACAGGTCACCGAACGCTGGCGTCAGTCTCTCTGACATTTGGACACCTGGGAACAGAGCTGCAATGATGCGAGCAGGCTTCTTTAAAGACTGAAGAAGTGCGGTGTGAAATCTACCAGCTTCTGCCCTGAGACTGCCTTCCTCCCACCTTCTCCTGGAAGGGGGCGCAGAGGCAAGCTCGGACAGAACTCCTCTGGTTCAGCTGAGGCTGACTTCATTTGCAGACTTTCCCAAGGACTTGATATACATAGCAGTCCCAGCAGCCGGAGGCAACAAACCATCTCACTTGGATTCTGAGCGAGTGGACTCTGCAGGGAAAGGGACCCAAAGCTGTCAGCACAACATCAAGCCCAGCCAGAGACTCGCGAGCCTCCAGAAACCCTGGCCAAGACCCTGTGTCGCCTTTCGAAGTCTGACTTGACCCAGCAGACCAAATCTTCCCCCTTCTGTGTCCCCACACCCTGTAATTCATACCTACATTATATCATGGTGGTGGTTTCATCACTAAGTCACTGAGTCTGACTCTTTGCGACCTTATGAACTGTAGCCCACCGGGCTCCTCTGTCCATGGGATTTCCCAGGCAAGAATACTGGAGCGGGTTGCCATTTCCTTCTCCAGGGGGTCTTCCCAACCCAGGGATCAAACCCAAATCTCTCTTCCCTGAACCATCAGGGAAGCCCTTATTACCTCATAAATCATGTTTATTAGAATCTGTAGACATACAGCCCTGTCTGCTCAATACACTATGAGTCTCTCAAAGGCAAGGAGCGAGCCTCGCTCACTGCTTTATACCTCTAGAGTTTAACACAGTGCCTGATATGTTCTAGATACCCAGTCAATGTTCAGTGTGTAAATGGATTAAATTGAACAAATTCTAAAAGAGAGAATCTTCCGTGGCGGATTCATGTCCCTGTATGGCAAAACCACTACAATATTGTAAAGTAATTAGCCTCCAGTTAAAATAAATAAATTTTTTAAAAGAGAGAGAGAGAGAATCTTACTCAATTGGTCCCCACCGACACCAAAAGTGATAGAAGTGAAGAAACCAATAATTAATCCATCTTCACATTTCCACCTTACAACTTGTGTTATACTTACTAAAGGCTTCCAACATAATTTTTAAAGTAAACCGCAAATATCAACAATTTTTCAAAAGAGATAGTGAATTTTTTCACTTAAATTTATTCTTGCTGTTCCTCAAAGCATCTGGGCTTTCTAGAACTTTAATCAAGTATCCCAGGGAAGGGAAATGGATGAAATGAGTGAGGAAGATTAAAAGGTACAAACTTCCAGTTATAAAATGAATAAGTCACAGCATGTTATGTTCAGCATAAGAAATATAGTCAATAACTTTGTAATAACTTTGTATGACAGATGGTAACATGATTTATCATGCTGATTACTTTGTAATATATAAAAAGTATTGAATCACTATGTTGTACACACGAAACAATATAATATCAATTATACTCCAATTTTTAAAAATGTCAAAGATAATTTTCAGATACAATAGTCTCTACTAATTTTCTAAAAGGCTGGTCTTGAAACTACAGAGCCTGGGTCCTGCCCCAACCTCACTGCCTTAGAGCTGACAAGAGAATGACTTAGGAATCCATATGTTTTTCTAAAAAGACCAACCAGCAGAACCATTGTTAGGATCAGAGGCAAAGCTATAAGAAAGTGATAACGTGCTGGAAAAGCGTCATTCTTATGATGAATTCTGTCTCAATCCTAACCAACCAGCTTATTCAGAAATTTACTTTTGGGGGCTTCCCTGGTGGTCCAGTGGTTAAGATTCCAAGCTTCCACTGGCATTGGTTTGATCCCTAGTCCGGGAATTGAGATCCCGACAGCTACATGGTTCAACCAAAAAAAAAAAAAAAGAAAAGAAATACAACTTCTTCTGGTTCCAAGAGAGCATAATCTCTCCAAGCTGAGAATAAATAATCATTTTTGTGCCTAGCAATACGGCCAGGAATCCCTCCCCCACCTCAAAACTTGCAAATATAATGGTTTCCCAGTAGGGTGAGTTTCAACCCAAGAGCCCAAAGACCAATAAGTGGGCTTGTAAATCTCATTAACACAGAAAGAAGACAGAAGAAGTAAACCAGTGAGAGGCCTTGCCCTTCTAGAACCTTCCCAAGGCCTCAAGAGCATCACCTGCCCAGCTGAGAAGTGAAGGGCCAACTCTGCTGTGGTGGAAAGTGTAGCCATCTGCGCACTGCAGGCCTGGGCAAGGGGCAGAGGTTCTTTCTCTGTTCACATTCCGGTCATCTGCGACACATTCTAACTGGGAATTACCCAATTAAGTTACTTCACTTGGTCTGGTTGGGGAACAGGTAAAACAAGGTGCTCATCCTTCTCACCTTTGGTTTCAGCTGAGCTGTAGGCAAACTGTTGATACAGTGGATCAGTCTCCCCATCTTTCATCCTCCGTGCAGTTCTCCAAAGTCCGTTTCAGTGGCTTGTTCCTGGTCTGCCTGCTTATGGCTGACAGCCTGTGAAGTTGAGTGAGTTTTTCTGTATCAGCACCAGCAGCTTCAGTTCTGAGAAAGCTGTTTTCCCAGAACAGTTAGGGCTGCACAAGCAGCTGGAGGGATCTGAGCACAGCTAGGGTGAAACTGTACAGGACAGATGTCACAGGCAGGGATAAACGCCACTGCAGACAGAGATTCTAACAAGGTTAGCCTGTGAGGAATAATTTTATAGCAACTAGGTTTGCCAGATACAGCAAATAAAAATACGGGACACTCAGTGAAATCTGAATTTCTGATAAACTTGTAATTATTTAGCTTGTGTATGCTCCAAGCAATATTTAGTATACAGAATTTTACTAAAATTATTCATCAGCTATCAGATTTAACTGAGTCTTGGATTTTATCCAGACAACTTCGATAGTAACAGTGAGTTCTATTTCTTTCTCTGGTGACTTTCAGCTTTGGCTGCCCATTAGTAGCATCTAAAGAAATTTGAAAAAATATCTTGATGACAGACCAGTGAAACAGAATCCTTACGGGTGGGATCCAGGAGACTTCTGTGTTTTTAAAACTTCCATGGAATCACAAACCTCAGCCAAAGTCGACTACCACTGTCAGACTTTTATTTTTTAACTAAAGAAGGATAGACCATCACTGCTAATAGTTGCTTCTTTCAAGCTTTCTCAAATTGGGATAAAGTTTGAGGACCTCATCGAAGTCCTTATTACCAGGAAGCTACGAGCTATGATCTCTTCAATAAGCAAGCACTAATTCAGCACCATGCACAGAACTAGAGAAGCAGAAATAGGCACGACACAGCTCCTGCCATCCTGCAGTAGACTCTTACTGGAAACCTTCCCAGAGAAAGCCCTTTCTTTTCAAGGAAGAACTAAGTAAAGAAGTTCAGAGTGGAGTCTGAAGCATGGTAGAATGACGTCAAGTATGTGTGGACACGTTTCATCGGAAGCAGGAAGACTTGGTTGCTCGGCATATGGGATCTTAGGTCCCCAACCAGGGACAAACCTGCGTCTTCTATATTTCAAGGCGGATTCTTAACTACTGAACTACCCAGGAAGTCCTCAGTTTTACTCATGTTTCAATGCCACATTCACGAGTAACTTTTTTTTTTGCCTAACACTTTAGCCTAAAATTAGCCTAACATTTAGCCTCTTATTTCACCAAGAATCATGAAAACGAAACTGTTCCTAGAAATTACACATCCTAGTTCAATCTTTTTATTGTATTAAGGAGGATGTTGGAGCCCAAAGAGGTGACAGGGTTCCCCTGACACCTACCAGAGAATAATCTGGTAACCAAGCCAGCCCCAAGCCCGTGGGTGCTGATTCCTTCCCAAATGAACGTTTTGGCTTCAGTGTAAATAAGTTGAATGAGGTATTTCCTAAGAGTAGAGTGAGAGAGATGGCAAGAAGGTATTGGATTCCTGAAATAGGCAGAGTCACAGAGAGAAAATGAGTAGACCCAATTCACAAATTCTGCCTCGGGCTAGACCTTTATACATTTAATATATGATCATAATAATAATAGATCTGCTCAGTCGTTCTTTTCTTCCAAGGGACTAAATTCGCCCGTTCTTTCCAATGGTCAGATAGGAATGACATTTGGGGGCAATGACATTCTATATACATCCTGCCCTTGACGTCCCAGGGTGCATCTTCCTTGAGGGTTATAATTCTTTAGCTGACTTCTAGTCTACTCCTGGTTCTCACACCAATGACTTACACCCAAGAGTGTATATCTATTATAATTGCTACCTAAAGAGAATAAGAATTACAGATAAGTAATTTTCTTTTCCTAATCTAACCCCCTGGAGGCATTTTAGCAGCTAATACGGGTGATGACAGGCATTTCTGCTATAATTTATACAATTTCATTTTTCTTAATCATGGGTTTTAGTTCTCTTACGTCACTCGCTTGAAATGGAAGCAAGATTTTTTTTGTCACTGCTTCTACGCTTGTAGTCTCTTCAGCAAAGTGCTTAAAATGTCCACACAATTATGAGAAATTTAGATTAACATCATCCGAAAATAGCTTCCCTCTAATTACTTGGAAATCCTCTGAAAACAATTTATAAGGCATGAATCTAATTAGGTGCTTCAGTGGGACACCATATTTTCAATACTTAAGAATACATGAGAAAAGTAAATAAGCGGGCCTAAAGGTCCACTTATAAACAGCTATTTACCTTTGTAAAGAAAATGGTGATTAAGAACGTATATTTAATACAATTTGTATGGTGCAACACAGAAGAAAATTTAGGGAATGCCTGGTGTGGGCCTGAGTAATTCATTTTTGTGGTTCTCATATCTAACACAATGCTAGGTGCATGGAAAGATGTCAGCAAATATTGATAACTTGAATTTAATACAGTTCAGTCCCATGGACGGAGGAGCCTCGTAGGCTGCAGTCCATGGGGTTGCTAAGAGTCGGACACAACTGAGTGACTTCACTTTCACTTTTCACTTTCACACGTTGGAAAAGGAAATGGCAACCCACTCCAGTGTTCTTGCCTGGAGAGTCCCAAGGACCGGGGAGCCTGGTGGGCTGCCGTCTATGGGGTCGCACAGAGTCCGGCACGACTGGAGCAACTTAGCAGCAGCAGCAGTGTCATCAAGTAAAGCAGTATTCTGATCACACCCTTAATTTCCCCATCCATTCCTTCAAAGCCAATTCATTTCAGGCGCCTGACAAATCCAAGACAAGCTAGTGATCTCCATTCAAGTCTAGACCACGATCATCTGAGATCTAGAATGGTGGGCAGCACCACCATTAATGGATCACAAGATCAATTTAGTAGCTCACCAAACAGGATTTTGTTGGAGTGGAATGCGATGTTATAGAACAGAATGAAACAGATTGCATCTCCCTCTGGTAAGAGAAAGCACTGTTTGTTACAGTTCTGTTTCCCTGGGTACATGGGAGCTAGGTTGTGTTGTAACAGTATTTCTTCCTATAGTTCAAAACAAGTTTGAGAGCCAGGGCAGTAAATCAAATGGAGGCTCCCAAAAAAGTATGTTCATACCCTAATCCCCAGAACCTGTGAATGTTACATTATTTGGAGAAAGGGTCTTTGCAGATGTAATAAAGTTGAGGATATCAGGATGAAGACATCATTTTGGATTACACAGGTGGGTTCAAATTCCAATGGCAAGTGTCCCTATAAGAAAAAGTTGGACTTCCCTGGAGGTCTGGGCTTCCATGATAGTTCAGTTGGTAAAGATTCCACCTTAATGCAAGAGACCCTGGTTCAAATCCTGGGTTGGGAAGGTCTGCTGGAAAAGGGATAGGCTACCCACTCCAGTATTCTTGGGCTTCCCTTGTGGCTCAGCTCACAAAGAATCTGTCTGCAATGCTGGAGACCTGGGTTTGATCCCTGGGTTGGGAAGATCCCCTGGAGAAGGAAAGGCTATCCACTCCAGTATTCTGGAATGGAGAATTCCACGAACTGTATAGTTCATGGGGTCACAAAGAGTTGGACATGACTGAGCGACTTTCACTTTCTATGGCAGTCCAGTGGTTAAGACTCCTAGCTTCCAGTGCAAGGGTCTCGCGTTCGATCCCAGGTTGTGGAACTAATAGCCCGTATGCCATGTGGCACTGTCAAAAAAAAAAAAAAGGAAAGGCAAAGGGAAATTTGAAACAGAATCAAGAGGAGGAGGCAATGTGACCACGTAGGCAGAGGCTGGAGTGATCTGGCCAGACTGGTCAGTGAACACCTGGAGCCACTAGAAGGGGAAGGAATGGATTCTCCCTGGAGACTGTAGGGAGCGGGGCTCTCCTGATAAATCAGTTTCAGACTTCCGGCCCCCAGAACAGTGATAGAATGATACCTGTTGTTTTGAGCTACCCAGTTAGTGAAAAATTGTTAATAGCAGCCACGAAACGAATACAGCCCTTGATCTAAAAGTTGTCAAGTCCTGAGTTTTTCAGCAACTCTAGGATCAGTTTTGCCCACTCCTGGTCTTCACAGAAAATGCAAAGTTACCCAAAGAATTAAGTTTATTCTTTGGTTCACCAACTCAAAGGACATGAGGTTGAGCAAGCTCCATGAGTTGGTGATGGACAGGAGGCCTGGCATGCTGCGGTCCATGGGGTCGCGAAGAGTCGGACACAAATGAGCGACTGAACTGAACTGAACCCAAAATTCAACAATATCTTTTTGAAAACATAGCCCTTTAAAAAAAAATTAATTTCCCTTTTTTTATTTTTTGAATTTTGGGTTTATTTCTGGCTTCACTGGATCTTCGTGAAAGCTGCACTCAGGCTTTCTCTAGCTGCAAGGAGCAGGGGCTGCTCCTCTGGCGGTGCACAGGCTTCTCACTGCAGTGGCTTCTCTTGCTGCAGAGCGTGAGGCCCCACCTCCGCGCTCGTGGTGCACCAGCTTAGATGCTTCGAGGCACAAGGAATCTTCTCGAACCAGGGATCAAACCTGTGTCCTCTGCACTGGCAGGCGGATTCTTACCCACCGCACCACCAGGGAAGTCCTGAAACCACGGCCTTTAAGAGAAACATAAAAATTCAAGGCCCCACAAACCAACATAACCCTAGGATGGGAAAAAGAACTGTATACCAGCTCCAGTCACCAAACCCAAATAAAGACAACCCTCAGCCCGTTCCTTTCAGATGAGGAAATTTCATTAAGCTTAATTTTCTGTACTGTAAGCATTTTGTTTAATTTTCCTAACATAAATTTATAATAATAGCTATGCTTTTTCAACCTTAAAGAATGGATTAGAAAATCACTATTTTCAACTTTTCCCTAATCACTAGAGCCAGCCAAAAAAGAACTTGGCAAGAATGAGGAAAGATGGCTCCTGAATAACAATATAATTCTTCTCCCTATACTCTTTCCAAGATTGGCCAATATAAGGGTTATTTATAGAAACGTCTGGATATCAGTCACCATAAGGCATGCTATCCAGTGCTGGCCCCATCCATGAGCCCTTAGCAAGTGTCAGATATCCAAGCTCCATGGCATACACTTTAATTGGACCATAATAAAATGGAATTCTAAGTGTTTGAGATGAACCCATTGCACCATTAGTATCAGCAGTAAGTAGTGCTATGAATTGCCAAGGACCTACCATATTGTGGGCTTCCCTGGTAGCTCAAAATGGTAAAGAATCTGGCTGCCAATGCAGGAGACGCAGGTTCGATCCCCTGGAGAAAGGAATGGCAACCCACTCTAGAATTCTTGCCTGGAGAATTCCATGGACAGAAGAACCTGAAGGGCTACAGGCCATGGGGTCCCAAACAGCTGGACACGACTAACACTTTCACTCTCATTTTTCTTTACCATCTGGCTCGTCTCCAGCTTAACATGAGGACTGCAGTGCATGTCATTTCAAGGAGCCAGCACCTATGTGAAAAATACAGGAGGCGGGATTTCCTGGTGGTCCAGGGGCTAAGACTCTGTACTCCCAGTGCAGGGGACCTGGGTTTGATCCCTGGTCAGGAAACTAGATCCTACATGCCACAACTGAGACCCAGTGAAGCCAAATAAATATTTAAAAAAAAAAAAAAAGGAAGCAAGATATTCCATATCTCATTCACTCACATAGTCATCACTGTCTTTAAATCTTCATGATAGTGACTCTTTGCACTAGTTAGGACACCCAGACAGCACATTGTACATAGTAGTCACTCCGTAAAAACATCAAACCTAATTATGCATTTTGAGATGGTAGTACAAACTAGATATTAGGATAATTATCAAGGGGTAAAAAACAGAAGGAGAAGTATGAGTAACTATGACAAAGCCATCAAACTATTTATTGTATTCCTGACCAGCATGCTCGTTCCCCCTTTTTCAGTCCTGTGGCCACTGCTGAGTTTTCCAAAGTTGCTGGCATATTGAGTGCAGCACCTTCACAGCATCATCTTTCAGGACTTGAAATAGCTCAACTGGAATTCCATCACCTCCACTAGCTTTGTTCGTAGCGATGCTTCCTAAGGCCCACTTGACTTCACATTCCAGGATGTCTGGCTCTCAGTTCAGTTCAGTTCAGTCGTTCATTCATGTCCGACTCTGCGATCCCATGAACTGCAGCATACCAGGCCTCCCTGTCCATCACCAACTCCCAGAATTCACTCAAACTCACATCCATTGATCGGTGATGCCATCCAGCCATCTCATCCTCTGTTGTCCCCTTCTCCTCCTGCCCCCAATCCCTCCCAGCATCAGAGTCTTTTCCAATGAGTCAAGTCTTCCCATGAGGTGGCCAAAGTACTGGAGTTTCAGCTTTAGTATCATTCCTTCCAAAGAAATCCCAGGGCTGATCTCCTTTAGAATGGACTGGTTAGATCTCCTTGCAGTCCAAGGGACTCTCAAGAGTCTTCTCTAACACCACAGTTCAAAAGCATCAATTCTTTGGCGCTAAGCCTTCTTCACAGTCCAACTCTCACATCCATACATGACTACTGGAAAAACCATAGCTTTGACTAGATGGACCATTACCTTGTCAGCAAAGTAATGTCTCTGCTTTTTAATATGCTGTCTAGGTTGGTCAGAGCTTTTCTTCCAAGAAACAAGCGTCTTTTAATTTCATGGCTGCAGTCACCATCTGCAGTGATTTTGGGGCCCCAAAAAATAAAGTCTGACATTGTTTCCACTGTTTCCCCATCTATTTCCCATGAAGTGATGGAACCAGATGCCATGATCTTCGTTTTCTGAATGTTGAGCTTTAAGCCAACTTTTTCACTCTCCTCTTTCACTTTCAACAAGGAGCTTTTTAGTTCCTCTTCACTTTCTGCCATAAGGGTGGTGTCATCTGCGTATCTGAGGTTATTGATATTTCTCCCGGCAATCTTGATTCCAGCTTGTGTTTCTTCCAGTCCAGCATTTCTCATGATGTACTCTGCATAGAAGTTAAATAAGCAGGGTGACAATATACAGCCTTGACGCACTCCTTTTCCTATTTGGAACCAGTCTTTTGTTCCATGTCTAGTTCTAACTGTTGCTTCCTGACCTGCATACAGATTTCTCAAGAGGCAGATCAGGTGGTCTTGTATTCCCATCTCTCTCAGAATTTTCCACAGTTTATTATGATCCACACAGTCAAAGGCTTTGGCATAGTCAATAAAGCAGAAATAGATGTTTTTCTGGAACTCTCTTGCTTTTTCCATGATCCAGGGATGTTGGCAATTTGATCTCTGGTTCCTCTGCATTTTCTAAAACCAGCTTGAACATCTGGAAGTTCACGGTTCACATGTTGAAGCCTGGCTTGGAGAATTTAGAGCATTACTTTACTAGTGTGTGAGATGAGTGCAATTGTGTGGTAGTTTGAGCATTCTTTGGCATTGCCTTTCTTTGGAATTGGAATGAAAACTGACCTTTTCCAGTCCTGTGGCCACTGCTGAGTTTTCCTAATTTGCTGGCATATTGAGTGCAGCACTTTCACAGCATCATCTTTCAGGATTTGAAACAGCTCCACTGGAATTCCATCATCTCTACTAGCTTTGTTGGTAGTGATGCTTTCTAAGGCCCACTTGACTTCACATTCCAGGATGTCTGGCTCTAGGTGAGTGATCACACCATCGTGATTATCTTGGTCGTGAAGATCTTTTTTGTACCATTCTTCTGTGTATTCTTGCCACTTCTTCTTAATATCTTCTGCTTCTGTTAGGTCCGGACCATTTCTGTCCTTTATCGAGCCCGTCTTTGCATGAAATGTTCCCTTGGTATCTCTAATTTTCTTGAAGAGCTCTCTAGTCTTTCCCATTCTGTCATTTTCCTCTATTTCTTTGCATTGATTGCTGAGGAAGGCTTTCTTATCTCTCTTTGCTATTCTTTGGAACTCTGCATTCAGATGCTTATGTCTTTCCTTTTGTCCTTTGCTTTTCACTTCTCTTTTCACAGCTATTTGTAAGGCCTCCCCAGCCACTTTGCTTTTTTGCATTTCTTTTCCATGGGGATGGTCTTGATCCCTGTCTCCTGTACAATGTCAGGAACCTCAGTTCATAGTTTATCAGGCACTCTATCAGATGGGTGTGGCCAAATAGATATTAGCTAAAGTTTTTTAGAAACTAAGCAGAAACTAGATGAATTTCAATGACTTTCAGATTCACTCCGCAACCACCCCTCCTTCCATCCAGCTTCCCACTCAGACCGAGGGCTCCCTTCAAGGCTCTCATCCCTCTCCTTGGCTCGGCTTGCCGGTGCCCTCTGCCTGAAGTGCCCTTTTCCGTTCCTAAAGATCCAAATCTTGCTCATTCTTCAACGCTCAAGTTTAATACCATCTTTCCTGAAAAGCCTTGCCTCTGCGCACAAGAAACGATCGCCTGCCCTCTGAGCTACCTGGTCTTTGGCCTTCTGGAAACCTTTCACATCGAGTTTATAATCATGGCTCTCAGTTCAATCACCCCAAGTGAATTCTCTAAGGGTGAAGTATCCATCTGCATCGTGTTCCTGGGCACAGCTCAAGAGCTTGAAAAATACTTGTTGAAAGAATGAATCAATAACAAAGAATGCGCATTGTAAGAAAAACCTATATGAACTATCTATGCTCAATTAATAAATGAAAAAATTCCCTGAAGCAAAGATTTGCCTTCCATTTTACTCTGTGTGTGTAATTAAAGGAATCTGCATGTGCTTACAAGGAAGTTTAAGAAGTTGCCCAATGCCTGCCTTCAATACTCCCAATATTTTGTGGCCCCTCATTTCCTGTAAAATAGCAAGTAAAGTTAACTGTGCTCCTTTTCAGTTCTTGACAGCGTTGGGGCTTTGTAAGAGAAATCAAAGCAATTGGTTACTTCATTAATTCAACAGTGGGAAATGTCAAAATATCACCTGTCTTTGCATACACTTGTGAATTGACTGAATTTTTCTCTACTAATTTGTTCAGCAGTCATATAAAGAACACTTCAAATGCAACTGAAATATCCAGTTTTCTGAAAATTTATTTCTATGATCTATTTTGTGGGGGTTTTTAATTTTAAAATAGCTTCAATGTTTAAAATACTAGTAAATGTGACTATACTAAAGTCATGAATCAGAAATAATACGTTTCTTGAATTCCCTGCAGTCCAGTGTTTAGCAGTCTGGGCTTTCACTGTCAAAGGCCCAGGTTCAATCCCTGGTCCAGGAATTAAGATCCCACAAGCCACATGGCTCAGCTAAAAAAACAAAACTACAGACTCTTCCTTTATGACATCCAAAGAATGAGAAACTGAGCCCACAGCTAATTTCAACCATCAGCTGCTGAAAGCCATGACCAACAATCTTGTTTAATTGGAACCAAACTCTTCTGCTCCGTTGTGTTGTCCTGAGCATGAATGGTGGACTCCCAGCTAAGGTCAAGGCAGAGAATAAGTCTCATTATATGTAGAGTTGGCCTCCCAGGTGGCTCAGAGGTAAGAATCTGCCTGCCTGTAGGAGATGCGAGTTCAATCCCTGGGTCCATAAGAGGAAATGGCAACCCACTCCAGTATTCTTGCCTAGAAAATCCCACGGACAGAGGAGCCTGGCGGGCTACAGTCCATGGGGTCACAAAGAAATGGACACAACTTAGCTACTGAACAATGACAACAACCATACACAGACCAGCATCTCTCTGTTCCAGAATACGCTTCTTGTCAGCTCTCCCTGGGACATAATCAGACAAACATTTAACATGCTTGTAACACTAGCAAAGCACTTCCAGGTTATGATGCAAAAAGTATAAGTCAGAAATCATTCCAGCTTTATTTACTATGCTGTCATTTACTGTCACGTGGTAAAGGCTGAAGGATCTACTTCCCTTTGCTACCGGGGCTGTAGCAGCATGTCTTTCTTAGGCAGATTTCCTGTTTCAAACATGCTTCACCAGGTTCTCGTTGTTACATGGTGTCATTCGTCTGGTCTTCCCACTGTCTGAGAACTCACCTGAAAAAAAGTGAGTCTAACCCAACACATCATGCTTCTTCCTTGTGGTCTCTTCCGGTGTCTGCACGAAATAGAATCGAAATACAGTGTTTTTTATGTGAATCTGTTTACATCTATGTTCTTCACTATAAACATTTTTAAACTTGTGTTGTTCAGATACTGATGACAGTGCCATGCCAGAGCATATTGAGGCAAAAGGAAAAATCAGTAACACTGATCTTGTCTTCAAAATCTTAATATTTTGTTCAGCATAGATTTTTTGCATTAATTTAAAAAATATATTGTCTTAGAATATTATTTATCTTAATCACTGAGTGTTTTGGCAGCTCCTTACAGTTGCAGCTGAGGAAAATGACTTAACCTCAACCTGGTCCCAGCACAAAAACAAAATGCTAATGGCATGTAACAATCTCCTTAAGAAAAAATGCAAGACTAAAAAGCATAGCTTATTCATTCTGCCATTCAGAATTGTGTCCCACCCACTGTATTCATTTCCTAACGCTGCCATTACAAAGTACTACAAACTGCTTAGTTTAAAAACAAGAGAAATGGGGTCTTCCCTGGCGGTCCAGTGGTTAAGAATCCATCTGCCGATGCAGGGGACAGTTTCCACCCTTGGTCTGCAGAGATTCCACACACCGAGAAGCAACTAGGCCTGTGAGCCACAACTCTGGAGTTCCGCGACAAGAGAAGCCAGCACAATGAGAAGGCCAAGCACCACCGAAAATAAATCAATTAAAAAAAACAAAACAAAACAGAACCACACTGTCTCACAGTCTAGACACCAGAAGTCTGAAATCAAGGTGTCCGCATCGCCTGGCTCTCTCTGAAGGACTCCGGGGTGAGTCCTTTGTCTCCTGGCTTGCAGTGGGGCCGCGCTCCGAGCTTGCAGCGCCTCGCTTCACCTTCTGTCCATCATCACCCGGCCTCCGCCCTCTGTGCCTTCCCGACATCTCCTTGGAAAGTCCCCAGACATAACAAGGTCCTGCCCTTCTCCAGGATGACCTCATCTGACTGAGGCCTTGAGGGTTAAGACTTCAACACACTTTGTTTGGAGGACGCAATTCAACCTCTAATACCCACCAGAACAGATGGTAACTCTTATTTAAATACTTGGCCGGCCAGCGTGCCAAGCTGCTTGTGTGGGGGTGTAACGCCGTGTTGGTGACCACGGGTCTCCGGGGCCACCCGATGGCCCCGCCCCCTGTCAGTCACTCAGGGCCCTCCCAGCAGGGCCCGCCTCCTCTGCTCTGACCGCTCTCACTCTGTCCTGACCCCGGCACAGCTTCCTGACCTCCTGTCTCCTCCCAGTTCCACTCCACATCCAACTGCCCCGTGGATGAAGAGCCTGTGGTCTTAGAGTTGGTCATTCCTTGACTAGTTCCATCTGATCTCATTTAGTGAATCTGAGCCTCCTGATTTTGCTAAAGTCGGGTTGTGGTGACCTCATGTGAGATTCTCATGCCTCATATCCACCTTCCGGAGGCTTGTTTTCCTCCCTCCATGGAGGAAACTTCCAAAACTCCAGATGTGAGCTACCTTCAGGCTTCACGAGGAGGAAAAGAGAAAGGACAAAGACTTGGAAAGCCAGCAGCTATCAACTCCACACCCTGGCTCTTCATTCTTCCTGGACAGCCATCATCACCTTTGAACAGTAAACCATTTGCTTAATCACTTTGCTTTTCCCTGACTGCTGGTAATGAAATGCTGCACTCTCTAAAATAATTTCCTGACTATTTGCTAAGATTCATCTCTGACATTTCATTAAATATGATCATTTAACTGTACAAGTACAAATGCATTTTTAATTTAGCTTACCGCAGATATTACAGATGTGGGGAAATGAATTCACATTGCTCTAGGACAAATATATCATTCACACATGCAAGCGACAAAAGAACAAATTATTAAAAATTACTGAAACTTCCATGAAGATTTATATTTAACTTTTCCATTTTCAACCTCCACGTCACTGGGCAAACATATAGCATATCACCCTGTCAGCCATGATTCTGTGAAGAATGTGGGCGGCATTCTGAAAGGCTCTCCATCAACAGCCTTGTCTCTGTCATAGACACACTGAGGCAGGAAAGAGATGGAGACGATTTCGAGAGCGAAGTTATGAGGTTGGCAGTCTTATCACTAAAGCAGTTGCTAATTTGCCTTCCCTACAAAAACAAAACAGCAAAAGGAAGTATGTCTTCTATGCCATGTGCTATAATCCAATCAGAATAAATGCGAAAGTTTTATTGAATAGGAAAGTGCTCACAGGCGAACTGACATTCTTGAGGGTCTTCTTGGGATCCATTGTCATTGAATTCAAAGCTGATTGAGCAAAGAACAAGCTTGGTTTGGGGCCTTGAGCTATAAAATCGAGAACTAACAAGTCATGAGCTAACAATTAGAATCTCATAGGGTGTCAAGCATTTTCACAGAATGTGCTTTTATTACTGTAGAAAGAAATAGGATTCGTTTCCAAGATCTTTAAGATATGGTATGGCGGCTTAGCAGTAAAGAACCTGCCTGCCGGCAGGAGACGCAAATTCAATCCCTGGGTCATGAAGATCCCCTGGAGGAGGAAACGGCAATCCACTCCAGTATTCTTGCCTGGGAAATCCTACAGACAGAGGAGCCTGGCCTACAGTCCATGGGGCGCAAAGAGTCAGACACGACTTAACAACTAAACCACAACAACAGTTGGTGTGGATGGCAACCAGGTGGCAGCCTGAACAGAGCAAGAAGGTTGACCCTCCTCTTAATTACGGGGAATCCTCCTGCTTGGCTGCTTGACATTGGCGTTTACCGGCCTTCAGACTCAAACTGAAATATGAGCTCTTCCTTCCATCTCAGCCTAGAACATCATCTTCGGCTTTCCTGGGTCTCCAGCTTGGTGACTGCAGGTCTTATTCTATAATCCCATGAGCCAGTTCTTTACAATAAATCTCTTTCTCTATGGAAATGCATCCCATTGGTTCCGTCTCTCTGGAGAACCAATAATAACCCTGGCATGTCTAAACTTCACACCATTTAGAAATGTCTTTTAAAATTCCCCTGCAGTCCAGTGGTTAGTACTTTTACTGCCGTGGACCAGGTTCAATTCCTGGTCAGGGAACTAAGATTCCACAAGCCACATGGCAAGATCAAAAAAGAAAGAAAGAAAAAAAAACTTTCCAACTCTCCACTCAGGAAAAACTTTAACTTAGGCAAATATTGTACACACCCAAAGCCCAAAAGCAATTTCAGAAATAGAAAACTTGGATTTTCCTGGTGGTCCAGTGGCTAAGACTCCATGCTCCCAATTAAGAGGACCCAGGTTCGATCCCTTGCCAGGGAACTAGATCCCACATTTGGTTTGGACTTTCTCTCTTCTGCTGAACCAAATGTCTTTCTCCCTCACCAAGCGTGAAGGGGGCTATTTTACAACTGGGGAGAGGCAGTGACCCTCAAGTTCTCTTACTTTTGCGTGGTGGCTGGGATCAGCTTGCTGCGTGATGAAGCAATTAGGCCAGCCAGTAACTCTGATTCCTGAGCCCCGGGCCTGTAAAATCCCACCACTCACAAGCATCACCATTCTGCTGCTATCACAAGTGATGGCACTGAGTGAGGCTGGACGCCTGTAAGGACTCTGCTCATATTAGACGAAGGGGATTGAAGGGTGTCTAAACCTCCCAAAATGATGAGATGACCATTGACAAAGTTGTTTTTTTTTAACCACAGGAGCAAACGTGCCATTTGTCAAAAGCTGAACCTTGATCTGCTAATCCAAAGGGATTTTGAATGCAATGTGTTGAAACATTAAGAGACTGATTCTGTCTCTTAGCAAACAGCTGGATCCAGGAAAGAAGTGGACGTGTTTCCTCCCATCAGTGTTTGCTTTCCAGCTTCGTAGACTCGCATCATACCTTTAATTTCAGAAGCTTGGCGGTAGGTGCTTTTTTGTCTTCTGAGAGAACAGCAGCATTGTTCCAGTCGCCTCTAGTGCACAGGGGGAATCTTGAACCCTCTGTTGGTTCCAAGAAATGTTTTCCCTTCTATCGTGAATGGCAAGGAAGGAGCAGCTGTACTCTGAAGGCAGCGGGAATGACGGGACGGTCTGCTCACCTGCAATGAGACAGAGCTCCCAGCTCCCCCAGCAATCCCCCAAGGAGAAGTGCAGGCAGGTTTATCTCGACACCTCCAGCCCCTCCCCAGCGCCTCCTCTGGGAAGTTTCAGTGCTCATATCCGGAATGACCAACTGGACCACTTCACCAGCCCCGCTCAGCAGTGAACCAGGCTCACGTAAAAGGAATGCCTGCCAGTTTTCCAGCCTTTATGCACTTTGGTCCAGAACAGCCACATTTACTCAGCTGTACCTGTTCCCTGTCTTGTCTGTTTCAGATCGCCATTCATTCGTCAGTTGCCCCTCTCAGGCCCATCCCTCTGCCCAAGCTTGATGTCGAAAATGGCCATCACCCCAGCCCTTTGACTTCTGGTCTCCCATCTTCCCCAGCACGAACTAAGACCAATAATGACCTCACTGTTTAAAATCAACTACCCGACTCACCTACTAAGCTTGCAGGTGGCTCCTTTCAGAAGCCACTCACCCTTTGGACAGTAGATGATGTGCGCGGCCACACAGTGGAAAGTCATGGACTATCAGGAGGAGAAAAGTGACTTTTCCCAACCAAGCATAAATCCACACAACAGGGACTTCCCTGGTGGTCCAGTGGCTGAGACTTTGCCTTCCAAAACAGAGGGTGCAGGTTCAGTCCCTGGTTGGGGAGCTCAGATCCCACAAGCCTCGTGGCCAAAAAAGCAAAACATAAGACAGAAGCGATACAGTAACAAATTTAATAAAGATCCACATCAAAAAAAAAAAAAAGCTTTAAAATCGATCAATCAGTCAATCTACACAAGGTTTCCCCACCCACTGAAGTAGCCAGGCCCACCTAGCAAACATGCAGACTCAGCAAAACTTACCTCCATGGGCCCAGAGGCCCAGCCTCCCCTGTTCCGTGCTCCCTTTGGTCCTCCGAAGCCCTGCCTCTCACCCCTCTCTTGCGGGCACCAAACTCTCATTGCCTCACTGCCGATCCTTCCACTTTCTATCCTCTTCTACTTTCAAGAAACGATGTGCTATCAATTCTTCACAGCCCCAGATGAAACCAAGGTGTGCTTTGTCTAACAATTGAACAATTATTCAATGTCCAGTGAGTGCACAGCCCCACCTAGGAAGAGAAGCAGGGAGGAAAACAGCGCACCCCAGGCTGAGTCCAGAAAACTGCACCCAGGCTCGTCCACTCCAACCGCCCGGTGACCTTTACCATCAAGGATGTCAGTTTCCATGACAACATCCACACTGGATTGGGTGGAGTCTAAGAGATCTGCCACTCCTATGCACCTCTGGACTTAAATTTGCATAGCATTTTATACTTTTCAACATACTTTCATTCACCCATTCAATCCTATTATCTCATCTTTAGCTTCAAAACAGCCTGTGGGGTAGGTCAGGAAGCTACTCTTCCTAGCTCCCATATCTTAGATGGGAATGCTAAAGCTCAGTGAGATGAAATTATTCCACCGAGTCCTGTGACTCTGAAGGAGAATTCATACCAAAAAAATAACAAGAAGAAGAAGGGGAGGAGGAGAACATGATAAAAAAAGTAATCATTGCTTTGTAAGGTAAGTACTGTGGGAATTCAGAAGAACCATTCCAACTTCCCAAACACCAAACTGGGAGGACTTTAGTTAAAAATAAATAAATAAATAAATACCTCCCCATGGAGGGGCCAGACCAGAATGAAAAAGAAAACTTCAGTAAATGATGGTGACCCCAAAGCTATCTGCAGCAAGGAAACTAGTGTGAGCAAAGATCTCACATGTGATTATCATTTTCTCAGATCTCTGCTGGACACAGGACCTTTGCTTTCAATTCTACTGGGAAACAAGTTGATTTCAGAAAGGTAAAGGATAACTCTTTTTTCAGAAAAGAAAAACAAATAATAGCAACAACATTAATAATAAATAACCCAATTCTAATTTGCATCTCAGTTTTTCTCAACTCTTTTTTAAAATTGCAGTGTAGTTGTTGAAGCTGAAACTCCAATACTTTGGCCACCTGATGCGAAAAGCTGACTCATTTGAAAAGACCCTGATGCTGGGAAAGATTGAGGGCAGGAGGAGAAGGGGACCACAAAGGATGAGACGGTTGGATGGCATCACTGACTCAATGGACATGAATGTTAATAAAGTCTGGGAGTTGGTGATGGACAGGGAGGCCTGGCGTGCTGCAGCCCATGAGGTCACAAAGAGTTGGACATGACTAAACTGAACTGAACTTAGAATAAACAGAAATCATCAGGAGAAAAGAAATCTTTCACTTACCCAGATCAAGTCAAACACCTTGTCATGTATCCAGGGCTACTTGTGATCACCAAGGAAATGACTGCTGCTGAGTTGCTTCAGTCATGTCCAACTCTGCGTGACCCATAGACGGCAACCCACCAGGCTCCCCCGTCCCTGGGATTCTCCAGGCAAGAACACTGGACTGGGTTGCCATTTCCTTCTTCGATGCATGAAAGTAAAAAGTGAAAGTGAAGTTGCTCAGTCGTGTCCGACTCTTTGTGATCCCATGGACTGAAGCCTACCAGGCTCCTCCATCCATGGGATTTTCCAGGCAAGAGTACTGGAGTAGGGTGCCATTGCCTTCTCTGAAGGAAATGACTATCCCAGTCTTAATACTGCTTTTCATTACTATTATTAGAAATCAAACAAAATACTCCTAATTTTATAAAAATTACGAGGATAATTTTAGTGAAAGTCTTAGTAGAGCTGAAATACCCTATCAAGCAAAACAAGACTTTTCTAAAGTAATTCCTAAAATAATATCCCACCTCTTTCCTAATTCTCTCTCTGACAAATAAGAGAAGGGGGTAAAAATATTTTTATGACCTTGCTCTGCAGAAGGAAATGGCAACCCACTCCAATGTGTTTGCCTGGAGAATCCCAGGGACGGGGAGCCTGGTGGGCTGCCGTCTATGGGGTCACACAGAGTCGGACACGACTGAAGTGACTTAACAGCAGCAGCTCTGGATGAAACACACAGCATTCGCAGCTTTCCTTCACTTCTCATATTTTTTTTAAAAAGTGTTATATGTAAAAGCAATGTTTCAATTATTTTTGTAACCCAAGATCTTATTTACTTTTCACTTGTTTTCATATTTTATTTTATTTTAATATTTGTTTGAATCGTAGTTCCCTTATATTGGATGACTTAGAGAAGAAGCAAGACTGTACATTTAATTCCATTTTTATGGCATTCTCACGCTGCTTCACATAAAAACTTAATGGCAGTGAAAAGGAGGCTGCTGCAAAGATGCTGTTAATTAAGATGATGACGCTAGTGATTGTTGTTTAGCTGCTAAGTCGCGTCCATCTCTTTCGCAACCCCATGGACGGTAGCCTGCCAGGCTCCTCTGTCCATGGGATTCTCCAGGCAGGAATACTGGAGGGGTTGCCATTTCCTCCTCCAGGGGATCTTCCCGACCCAGGGTTGAACCCATACCTCCTGCGTTCGCAGGCAGATTCTTTACCACTGAGCCACCAGGGAAGCCTGGATGATGGTGATGGCGAGGATGAAGATGCTGACGAGGTTCACCGTGATTAATGAAAAATCTGTCCTCTCCAATGACTTCCACAAGCCCTTTTCCCATGCCTTTCAAGTGTCTTTCTTCTTCAGAGACACCACGTTTCCCTGAAAGACTTTTACCGGCTCTTCAGCACGATTTAGCGGGATGAAAGAAAATGAGAAATTTTCTGTAACTCAGAAAAACTCTTGCTTTATCACAAGAAAGTTCAGCAATCTAATGTCAGGTGGGGGAAAGGAGAAATTGCAGAAGAAAAGAAAATCATAATAAGCCTCAGATGACCCCCTCTGAGTAGGAAGACTACAAAATAGAGCAGAGAAATGAGAAAGTTAGGTTGTGCCAATAAATGTTTGAAACTTGAGTACATCTAAGGAGATGCTGGAGGCCAAGATGCCATCTGATAGCAGAACTTGGTCTGAGAAGGCAGGACTGGGCTACCTCTTCCATCAGGCAGTCGGAGCTGATGAGCCCTGACAGGAAGCTCTGAATAATTGCTCTAATCGCTCCAGTGAGCCCTCTACTTCATCCTAGGAAAGAAGTCATGCCTCAGCTGGCTTCAGAAGCCAGGCACCCCTAACCTGACATCTCTAACAAAGATGCATTTATTTCCATGGAAGCATTATTTGATGTTGCTCGTCAGAAGCGGAGATGGGGGGAGTTCAACAGAAAGTTGGCCGTAGATCAGGACCTCGCTAAACCACTCTGGAGTTTGTATTTGCAGGCTGCCTTGATGTGATGGCCAGTTAGTAGAGACTGATAATCCCAAGAAAGGCAGAAATATGTCACCCGGAATTGGGTTGTAGATTCCACTCTCCCAGAGAGTAGGAGATAATTAGGGCGATGAGTCATCAAAACTTTTCATGTCAAATGCAGAACACACTCTCTCAAATAAGAAACTGTCAGATCCGCTTAAAGCTGTGAGCGACAGGGACCTCTTTCCAGCCTGTACCTTCTCATCAGAGATGCCAGCTTATTTTAGAGGGCAAAGGGCTGAGACGCTTCACTTGAGCCTCAGTCTCCTGTGCATTTGTTTGTTTTGCTACAGAATGAAACATAAATGATAAAATTTCTCAGCCCTTGAGGCAATTACGTGCTTGTAGCTTTCCCTGATACTCGAGCATTTTTGCCTCACTACTCAGGTAATTTCTACAGAAGACAAAGTAATTGATTCCGATACTGAGCAATGAAGTATCCCACCTGTCCATCTAAAGGGAAGAAATTTTCATGGGAAGAAAGTATTGCATAAAATTCCCCGGAATGTGTTAGAAACTATGGGAGCTCATAGGTGTCAATCCAAGTAACCTTTTAGAGTAACGACATCAACCTTTTGCTCACCAATGTGCACACTTGTCGGAGAAGGCAATGGCACCCCACTCCAGTACTCTTGCCTGGAAAATCCCATGGATGGAGGAGCCTGGAAGGCTGCAGTCCTTGGGGTCGCTGAGGGTCGGACACGACTGAGCGACTTCACTTTCACTTTTCACTTTCATGCATTGGAGAAGGAAATGGCAACCCACTCCAGTGTTCTTGCCTGGAGAATCCCAGGGATGGGGGAGCCTGGTGGGCTTCCATCTGTGGGGTCACACAGAGTCGGACACGACTGAAGTGACTTAGCAGCAGCAGCAGTGCACACTTGTTACTGATTGTAGCATATCTTATTTGAGATCATTATTTTTGTGTCTGTGCCCCCACATGAATTTGAGCTTCGAGAGGGCTGGAATCACCCTTTTCACCATATAACCCTAGGGTTTATCCTGCTGCTGCTGCTGCTAAGTCACTTCATTCGTGTCCGACTCTGTGCGACCCCATAGATGGCAGCCCACCAGGCTCCCCCGTCCCTGGGATTCCCCAGGCAAGAACACTGGAGTGGGTTGCCATTTCCTTCTCCGATGCATGAAAGTGAAAAGTAAAGTGAAGTCGCTCAGTCATGTCCGACTCTTAGTGACCCCATGGACTGCAGCCCACCAGGCTCCTCTGTCCATGGGATTTTCCAGGCAAGAGCACTGGAGTGGGGTGCTATTGCCTTCTCCAAGGGCTTATCCTAGTCCCTGGCAATTAATAGGTGCTCAATGAATGTTGCACAATCAATCTTTTTTCTTGGCTGTGCCATGAGGCGTGTGGGATCATAGCTCCCCAACCAGAGATCAAGCCCACACCCCTGCAGGGAAAGCACAGTCTTAACCACTCACTGGACTGCAGGGAAGTCAACACAACCCATTTTCTTAAACCCTGAGTTAATTCCTTCCGTTAGCACAATCCCAAATAGTCGTCTTAACTAAAGCTGTGCTTCTCTACTAACTTTCTGTGTTGCTACCATTCCTTTACTCTTTTTTGCTGTTCTCTTTGTCGCTTTCTTTTCCCATCCTTCATTCATTCTATTTCATTTACTATGAGGCTAATGTAGGCATACTCTTGAAGAGTATGTCAGAAAAAAAAAAAAGTGAAAGCGAATGGATATTTATTGAGTGACTAGGGTGAGTGCTAATGAGAGAGACAAAATAGATGATTGAATAGTTAACCCCACTAGGGGATTGTAAGTAAAAAATATGAGACTCCCCATAAGCCAATCCAACAGGCATTCCAATGAATTGACCCTAAATGTACCCAATCTTGTTTGATCCTGAAACTAAGCAGGGTCTGGCCTGAGGGATGGGAGGCCAAAGAATTGACTGCAAGATGTTATTCAGTCGCTAAGTCCTGATATCTCTTTGCTACTTCATGAACTGCCGCACGCCAAGCTTCCCTGTCCTTCACTATCTCCCCCAGAGTTTGTTCAGATTCATATCCATTGAGTCCAGGATGCTATCTAACCATCTCATCCTCTGTCACCCTCTTGTCTTCAATCATTCTTCCTTTTAAAGGTAGCATTTGGCTGTATTCATCTATGGATGAGAACCCTAGGCAAATTCCATTAACATTTGAAATTATACGATGTACCTTCTGTGCATACATTGAGGGGCTAAAGCTGATTGAATAAGGCAGCAGTTTGGAAAGTCTGGACCCTCATTTCTAATTCTCATGCCACGACCATACAGGGTTGCTTTTTTAAAAATTTATAGACCCAGTATTCATAAACTGCTTGAAATAGTTTGGCAGTGGTAAATAGATAAATAAATGGAATATCTAAAATGGAAAGACAATGGAAAGCAAGATCTCTGGGAGAAAACCTGCTTCTCTGTGATACGGGAAAGACGATTCCTTGGAGACCATGTTTCCATTTCATAAATTTAACTGTAGACTTCCCTCTCAAGAATTTAAGGAAACCATTCAATCTCCCATATAAATTTAGGTAATTATAAGTAACATGTAGCAGTAAACGTCATTCCTCCAATTTACTATTTTATTTTCTGAGACTAGTGACATTTGCAGCAAAGACAAATAAGTCTTTCTCCTTATGTAAGGAATCCTGATCCCAAATCCTCTTTGCTGATTCTTCAGCAATAATGTTCTGGCCTCTTTTGTGCCCACCTTCCCTGTCTTTCTGATCAATGTGCCAGTTGTGCAGATCTTGCTCTATAAACTCACAGTTACCGCTATCGTAAGAACTAGACCCATGTCACATGACATAAACCTACGTCTTTAGCTGCTACTCCCTTCAATAACTATTCCATTAGCATTCTACAGATAAAACAACATAGCATGAGCATACATGCAAAGAAACAAAAAAGCATAAAATAAGGAGGAAGCATTTTATAATCACCGTGTGTGTGTGTGTGTGTGTGTGTGGTTATGTGTTTGTGCTCAGTGGTAGCCAACTCTTTGTGACTCCAGGGACTGTATCCTGCCAGGCTCTTCTATACATGGGATTCTCCAGGCAAGAATACTAGAGTGGGTTGCGATTTCCTTCTCCAGGGGATCTTATCCACCCAGGGATTGAACCCATGTCTCTTGAGTCTCCTACATTGGCAGGCAGATTCTTTTACCATCTGGGAGATTCTTGAACCATCAGGGGGCCCTTTGATAATCACTATCAAGAACTAACACACATAAGATAGTAAAGAGTAACATGAAGGGAATTTTAACAGACATCCAGAGCATACTGACACCAGTTAGATAACAGAATCTAAATGTTACAACTCCAGAAATAGGACAAATATATTGATACATTGCTACTTAAAAAAAATTTTTTTGTTTGCATGAGTTTTGTAGAATTTTACTGTTTTCTGTTCGGTGTCACAAAATGACATGATGATGTCGTCCAAGCTCCTTTCAAACAGTTTCAGAGCTTCCTCCCTGCATACCGCACAGAACTTGCACGAGCTCAAGTTGCTAAGCATCTTAAAACAAACCGTCCAGGTGCTCGATTCATCTCAATCTATTTATTGGAAAGTAATGAATTAATTCATCTTGAAGGGAGGTTCTTAACATGTCTCCCACTGAGCTTAATGAAGGTGAAATAGAAAATCGGAGAAGGGAGACAGAGAGGATCAAATACAAGAAAAGATCTGAGAGGCAAGTTCCTGGGATCAGATCCCCATCTGGAGAAAGTCCTCTCTCCTTTTTCTCTTTGGCTGCCTCCTCTCCTCAGTTTTCTTATCTAAAAGCCCGGGAAGTATCCATTTTCATCCAGAAATCACTTGGATGAAAACCAAATTAATTATTGTTTTCAAGTGTTCCACTGTCATGCGAAGTTGAGATATGTTTAAATCCCATGTTTGGTATAATATTATTTTATGACATCATAGATTTATAGTTATCAGACCAGGTTATGCTGGGTAACAAAATATCTCCCATATTTCAGCGTCTTAAAGTATCATATGTGCCTCCACACCATGTCACACGAACATGGGAGATTAGGATTCCACCCCCAGAAGGGCCATGCATAACTGTAAACAATGATAAGGTCTACAGCAGTGACGAACCAGTTGACAACAGTTTAAATGGATGTGTTTTAATTTTTAAGTCACTAACTCACTGAGATATTTTTATATCATAATTTATTTTTTAATGGAGTGTGGCTAGGAAAGAAGCCGTAGATATATACAATTCTCCATTAAGTTAAAATAGAATTTTTTTGAGATAAAATTTGATATTTTATAGTTTATTATATATTTATGAATGTTTATTAAAATTTATAAATTTTATATACTGTAGTTTATATTTTGTAGTATATTTTATTATATAAAATATATTTATAACAATGATTTACACATATACATATTTTTTAAAGTCTGCGTAATGATCTGGACACCAACTTGTGGCATAAAAAAAGGGATTTTGCTGGAACTTCGCTGATGGTCCCCTGGCTGTGACTCTCTGCTTCCAATGCAGGGGACCTGAGTCAGGGAACTCGATCCCACAAGCTACAATGAAGATCGGAGATCTCCTGTGCTGAGAGTAAGATGGGGTACAAATAAATAAACACATTTTTTTTTTTTTTTCAAGAAAAGAGAGAGAGGGACTTCCCTGGTGGTCCAGTGCTTAAGAATCCCCCGGCCAATGCAGGCAACACGCCTTCAGTTTGTGTTCTGGGAAGACCCCACGTGCCACAACAACAGGGCCCGCGTGCCCAGAGCCTGTGCCCGGAAGAGGAGAAGCCGCCGCAATCAGAGAGCAGCAGCAGGGAACGCATTTCAGTCAAATAAATCAGCATCTCAGACTGGTCAGCTCATTTCTAGACCAGGGAGGGGGTAGAAGAGGCGTTACGGACTGAATCGTGCCCCCCACCCCAATCTAAACCCCCAGCACCTCCGAATGTGTCTGCCTTTAGAGATGGGTCTTTAAAGGTGATTAAATTAAAATGAGGTCCTTAGGGTGGGTCCTAATCCAATCTGACTAGTGTACTTTTGTGAAAAGGACGTGCAGAGGGTCGGAAGCCGGATGCACACAAGCCCAGGGGGCGGTCATGTGAGGACGCAGGGAGAAGACTGCCGTGCACAAGCTGGGGAAGACCGGAGCCTCAGAAGGAACCAGTCCTGCCCTCCAAGGGAACCTTCCGCCACCTCGATCTTGAGCTTCCAGCCTTCAGAATCGTGAGAAAATGAACTTCTGCTGCTAAGCCACCTAGTCCTGATATTTATTACGGCAGCCTGAGTGGACCAGTGTAGGGAACACAGTTAGTGACCCCAAGTCAGCAGGTCTGTCCTTCAAACACTTCATTTTTTTGTTTTAAGCAACTGTGTGAACTTTTATGATTCCAAATAAACTGTTTTGTATATGTGTATGTGTGTGTGTGCATTTAATTGAAGTATAATTGATTAGCAATGTTTCGGTTTAATACAACTTTAACCTTTAAACTCAGGAAGGCTTATCTGTGGCCTCTGAGAGCCTGTGTATGACAGCAAACAGTGGCATAAATACCTTCTACCTACACAAATTTTCAGGATTCTTATTAGGTCTTACTCCTAACCTTCCCCCCTGTACCTCACCTCCAAGATTTGCAAAAAACTGTGACCAAGAGACTGATCTGAAATCTCAAGTCCAGCTAGGACTCTATGACAGCCCACCCAGATCAAGAGCAGGCACAGAAAAGGACACGGCGAATAAGAAGTCTAGAAAGCACACCACCCAGTTAATCCCCGTTAGAGGTCGTTCTAAGTTAGTTGTACGACTTCCCTGGTGACTCAGACGGTAAAGCGTCTGCCTGCAATGCAGGAGACCCAGGTTCGATCCCTGGTTTGGGAAGATCCCCTGGAGAAGGAAATGGCACCTCACTCCAGTACTCTTGCCTGGAGAATCCCATGGATGGAGGAGACTGGTAGGCTACAGTCCATGTGGTCGCAAAGAGTGGGACAGGACTGAGCGACTTCACTTTCACTTTTTAAGTTAGTTGTACCTAAGAAAGCGGAAGCAAGAGGGAACTGAAGGATTATTAGCCTGGCCCTCACCATTCACAAAACAGAGATAATAGATTCATTATCTCAGCCCCCTGTCCTTAACAGTATGGGTTTGATTGCCCTCTTGCCTACAGGTAATTCTCTATCAAAATTAAATCTGTCAGCTCGTTCTCAATTTTATAAACTATGCAGGCAGTGGGAGAGAGGAGGTTGGGCAGAGGCTGGCACTGGGTGGGGGGAGGTATCTTTCCCAAGGCTGCCAGGATGCCAGTCCAAAGTTCCTCTAAGCCAAGGACTTGGAACCATGCCTGCATTCACAGTCCCATAGTGACATCAGCTGGTCAGTTCCCAAACAACAGCCCAGCCAGGGAGGAACAGGCTTGAAAGCCTTTAAAAGTCAGCTACAGACAAGAATCATCCGGTAAGGGTATTTTTCAACACCTGCACAATAACTTGATTTTCAAAGTGTCTTTTATAATGATTCTTCCAACTAGGTAATATCAATAACCGGTAGTAATAACAAATTTAGAAATAAGTTTTCAGAAATGGGAATTTTAAACCTTCCAGGGACAACAATATAATAATCAGCCCAAATCAAGTGCATGAATTTTGTAGATCAAGAATGGATTTTAACGTATAAAGTGGAATCCAAGCACAGTTTGAGATGGATTCTCAGACAATATTAAAACAAAAAGTGACTCTTTTGGAGAGTTACAACTTTGCCAAGTAGCCCAGGCCCAGCATGAATGGGGCTTCCCAGATGGCACTAGTGGTAAAGAACCCTCCTGCCAATGCAAGAGACGTGGGTTCATTTTCTGAGGTCAGGAAGATCCCCTGGAGTAGGAAGTGGTAACTCACTCCAGTATTCTTGCTGGAGAATCCCATGGACAGTGGAACCTGGCGGGCTACAGTCCATGGGGCTACAAAGACTTGGATACAACTGAGCGACAGAGAATATACAGAAATACAAGAAAATGAACAATTCAGGGGAATACTCATAAGAGAACTGAGTCTAGTCTGTCTTAGACCCCTTTTATTGGGTTACCAGAAAGAGGGCTTTGGGCAGGAATTTTAGTGTGGTGCTGAAGGCTCCTTAACCCTACTGTTTGCTTTTTTTTTTTTTTTTTTTTAGCCATACAGGAGATTCTGTGGATGAAGCAGAACAAGAATGCAGTTACAGATGATTGAGAGCAGGGTTGAAAGAAGGTTCTGAGCATCATGTCTCTAATTCACAGCATGGAGCCAAGTGGAGGAGAAGAAATATCTTGGGATTCACAGAGCACAGTTTGGAAAGTGAAAGTTGCTCAGTTGTGTCCAACTCGTTTCGATCCCATGGACTATACAGTCCATGGAATTCTCCAGGCCAGAATACTGGAGTGGGTAGCCTTTCCCTTCTCCAGGGGATCTTTCCAACTCAGGGATCTAACCCAGGTCTCCCGCATTGCAGGCAGAGTCTTTACCAACTGAGTTTGGAGGCAACTGTCTATAACGTAACAGTGTTCTGAAGAGGAGAAACTGGATGAGCAAGGATTAAATGAGATAACCTAGGCACTCAGAGAATGATTTCTTTCTCTTTTTTTGTTATTTCTAAATTACTTTTTATTGGAGTAGAGTTGCTTTAGAATGCTGTGTAATTTCTTTCTTGATTCAAGGTAAACTCATTTTAAAGGTAAAGGAAATATGGTGGTTTAGTTGCTGAGTCATGTCCAACTCTTGTGACCCCATGAACTGTAGCCCGTCAGGCTCCTCTGTCCATGGGATTCTCCAGGCAAGAACACTAGAGTGGGTTGCCATTTCCTTCTCCAAAAGGAAATATACTGGTAAAGAAAGCATAAGAAGACTGATTAAAACGGAAGAAGCCTTAAAAATTTAGACACTAGAATTAGATATTGGCAGTTGGGATGTGTTATTATAAAAACACAACCAATGACTCAGTATTTCTAGTTGATTTTCTCACGTATGAAGAAGTGCTTAAAGTAACCTAGATGTCCATCAGCAGATGAATGGATAAGAAAGCTGTGGTACATATACATAATGGAGTATTACTCAGCCATTAAAAAGAATACATTTGAATCAGTTCTATTGAGGTGGATGAAACTGGAGCCGATTATACACAGTGAAGTAAGCCAGAAAGAAAAACACCAATACAGTATACTAACACATATATACGGAATTTAGAAAGATGGTAATGATAACCCTGTATGTGAGACAGCAAAAAAGACACAAATGTAAAGAACAGACTTTTGGACTCTGTGGGAGAGGGAGAGGGTGGGATGATTTGGGAGATGGCATTGAAACATGTATTTTATCATGTAAGAATAAAAAACTAGTCTAGGTTCGATACAAGATACAGGATGCTTGGGGCTGGTGCACTGGGATGATGATATGATATGCATTGGGATGATGATATGATGATATGGTGCACAGAGAGATGATATGAGAAGGGTGGTGGGAGGGGGGCTCAGAGCTAGGAATTCATGTACACCTGTGGTGGATTCATGTCAATGTAGGGCAAAACCAATACAGTATTGTAAAGTAAAAAAATAAAATAAAAATTAAAAAAAAAGAAGTGCTTATATGTAACTATTGCCCACAATAACAATGATTTCTTGCTCGTTATCCATTTAAGCTGTAGGTCAGCAATTGTTTAACGTGCCTTCAGATTCGGGCTGAAGAAATGCCCCATGTCTGGGACATAGCAACCTAGTGGCAAAGAAAAGAGCTAAGACCAAACCACACAGCGGCTCTTAAAGCTTCCACTCACCAGGCATTGACCAAAATAAGCCAAATGTCCACCCCTGCCATCTGCGGGCAGAGAAGTATTCATATAATCCTCACATAGGGAGACACTGCAATCCACGTGGGTAGAACTGAATAATATCAACACCAGGACAATAACACTAATACAATCTGCCAGTAGTGGCGAAGGATCCACCTGCCAACGCAGGAGACACAAGAGGCTCAGGCGCAATCCCTGGGTCAGGGCGACCCCCTGCAGGAGGGAATGGCAGCCCACCCCAGTATTCTTGCCTGGGAAAACCCACAGACAGAGGAGCATCGTGGACCACAGTTCACGGAGCTGCAGAGTTAGATGCGACTGAGCATGCCCGCATCGATACGCACAGGAGCATGGGCAAGTCTCAAAATAATGATGGGCAATGAAAGACCAGAAAAGAGAGTACATTCTGTATGATTCCACTTACATAAAATTCTAGGAGATGCACACTAATTCGTGATGACAGGACGTGGTGGCCTGGGGAGAGGAGAGGCCAGGCTGGTGGAGATTAGATAAGGGAACTTTGGGGGTGTGAATATGTTAATTATCTTGATCGTGGTGATGATTTCATGGGTGCATTCATCTGTCAAAACCCATCAAATTGTAACTCCAAATATGTGCAATTTATTGTGTGTCAATTATGCCTCAATAAAACATTGAAAGTACTTTTTTAAAAGAGTGCTTGAAAGTGAAAGTGAAGTCTCTCAGTGGTGTCCGACTCTTTTCAACCACATGGACTGTAGCCTACCAGGCTCCTCTGTCCATGGGATTTCCCAGGCAAGAATACTGGAGTGGGTTGCCATTTCTTTCTCCAGGGTATCCTCCCAACCCAGGGGACGAACTCAGGTCTCCTGCATTGCAGGGAGACGCTTTACTGTGTGAACCACCAGGGAAGCCCTGGTAAAGAGTGCTTACTACATGATAATATGAAGTTCAACAAACAGGCAAAATTAATCTCTGGTGGTTACTCTTGGGCTAGGACCTGACCAGAAGGATTATAAGGATACAGGTGATGTTGCCTTTGAGCTGAATGCAAGTCAGAGCTACACAAGTGTGTTCTACTGATGAAATTTCACTGAGTTGTGTGTTTTCGGTAGGCAAGTTATGCTGTAATAAAAAGTTTTAAATGTGCTACTGTTTTTTTTAAATAAATACCAACCATTTTAACACTATTAAAGAAAGCCATCCTCATAAATAGTGTATGACAGAAAAATAATGGTTATGTGATTGCCTTATTTATCACCTATTTTGGAAATTCGAGGGCTGTGAGTGAATTTTTGTCCTGCAGTTCTCCCCATTTACTGGAAGGACTGGTGCTGAAGTTGAACCTCCATTACTTTGGCTACCTGATGGGAAAAACTGACTCATTGGAAAAGGCCCTGATGCTGGGAAAGACTGAGGTGGGAGGAGAAGGGGATGACAGAGGATGAGGTGGTTGGATAGCATCACTGACTCGATAGACATTAGTTTGAGCAAACTCCGGGAGTTGGTGATGGACAGGGAGGCAGTCCATGGGGTCACAAGAATGTGCTGCAGTCCATGGGTCACAAAGAACGGACACAACTGAGCAACTGAATTGAACTGAGGTCTCCATGACCAAGGATTTGGATCCTTGGATGTGGGATGCTACCCCAACTAAATCCTAGAAATACTCCAGTTTTCAGGATTGAGAGCTTGGTAGGAGCCCTGAAGGCCTTAGAGAGATTTGGCAGAACCTTGATGACGGCCCCAAGGAGACTGCTGCTGAGAGCTCAAAAGAAAAGAAAATGTTCTAGGAGATCAGAGGAAAGGGGCAACTTGTGATGCTGTAGCTGAAAATGTAGTAACACCATGGCTATGGGAACACGGAAATAGAACATGTACTTCTGAAAAGGATAGTCTAGCTAAGGAGACTTCCAAGCAGAATATGGAAGGTGCTGCCTGCCTCTATTTGCCACTATAGAGATGAGTAGAGAAACAGACTTAGTTAACTAAAGAACTGCTAGATACAAAGAAATCAGGACTTCTCAGGCTCAAAAATAAAACTCTCCTGCCAGCTTTCCAAGTGGCAAACAGTGCTAAGATTAAGAAATGCCTTTCAGACAAAGATCAAACCCAAAGTATGTCAGGAAATCATGGTCTACAGATGAAGCCAAGGATGTGATTGTAAACCGTTTGTGAAGATCTTATCCGGCAGCTGCTGCTGCTGCTAAGTTGCTTCAGTCGTATCCAACTCTGTGCGACTCCATAGACGGCAGCCCACCAGGCTCCCCCGTCCCTGGGACTCTCCAGGCAAGAACACTGGAGTGGGTTGCCATTTCCTTCTCCAATGCATGAAAGTGAAAAGTGAAAGTGAAGTCGCTCAGTCGCGTCTGACTCAGCGACCCCATGGACTGCAGCCCACCAGGCTCCTCCGTCCATGGGATTTTCCAGGCAAGAGTGCTGGAGTGGGTGCCGTCGCCTTCTCCGCATAAGGCAGCACTAGTTTCAAATAGACAAATCTGAGTCTTAAAGCCTCGGTTCCTCGGACGCTGCCTTACAGGCAATCTAAGCTGCAGAAAGGTTTAGTCAAGAGATTTCAAGTGTTTCTTTAGATATGGAAGGGATTACAGATGAATTCACACACACACACACAAACTACGAATTTTTTAAGGAATTACATTAGCTTGAGAACACAGACAGTAAACGTGAAACGATGCCTTTGAATGCTCAGATGTCTATGGTTAGAAACTAGATTGATAAATTATTCAGCTTCAAACAAGGGCACATTTCATGGAAAAGGAAGCCTGTTTCAGAAGGTGAAGCCAAGAGCCGCTGGGAATCATTCCCAGGCGTCAGAATTGTGCCCTAATCACGGACCTGGCAACACATGCCCAGTTGAACTCCAGAATTTTACAAACCTGTAACTGCTGTGTCTCCACCTTTTTTGAATACAAATGTCTCTAATGGCAGATACTAGGAGCCCCTGCCACAGTTGTGGAGGCATTAAAGAGTGGCCTCATGGAAGGAGCTGGGAGAAACTCAGCATCTTAGGAACATAGAGGGTGTGTGATTTCCCAGGCGGCACAGGAGAGAATCCGCCTGCCAGTGCAGGGTACATGGGTTTGATCCCTGGTAGAGGAAGATTCCACATGTCTCAGATCAACTAAGCCTGTGTGCCAACAGCTGCTGAGCCCAAGTGCTGCAATGCTCAAGCCCGTGTGCCTCGAGTCTGTGCTCATGCCTTGCAGCAAGAGAAGCCACCACAGCGAGAAGCCTGTGGCGCCAAAAATCAAGAGCAGCCCCGCTCACAGCAGCTAGAGGAAGCCTGCTCGAAGCAACAAAGATAATGCAGGGCAAATAAGTACACAGTTTTTTTTTAAGCCAGAAATCTGGATTTTTATGTAAAATTTCTTGATTTTAAATGTTGGCTACTAATTCAACATTTGGCTACTAATTTATCCTCTGAAACTGTACAGTTTGTACTTCCCTGGTGGCTCAGATGGTAAAGCATCTGCCTACAATGCAGGAGACCCGGGTTCAATCCCTGGGTTGGGAAGATCTCCTGGAGAAGGAAATGGCAACCCACTCCAGTATTCTTGCCTGGAAAATCCCATGGACGGAGGAGCGTGGTAGGCTAAGTCCATGGGGTCACAAAGAGTCAGACACGACTGAGCGACTTCACTTTTACTTTTCACTTTTATCCTCTGAAACTGTACAGTTCAACATCCTGCTGGATAAACCAGCACATCTATAGATTAAGGCAGATCTGCTGGCTGCAAATTATTGGCCCTTTTGTTTCCCCTACACAGCTCACACCTTACATTTACAGGATGCAAGTTTAGCCTTAGGAAATGGATCATTGTATATGCTTTAGCAGCGACTCACTGGACAAAATGGAGAATAAAGATGTGTAGCGGACACCCCGGTGAGTATTGAACTTGAGAGTCCCCAAATCGAATCCCTCCATGGAATTAGCCATGCAAATGCAGGATCCTCCTGGAGCCCTTCCCCTTGGAATTGTGTCCTAGACTGAACAACTCAGTCTCAGGGAAATAACACCAGTCAGAAGAGAGAGACCAATCTCAGTGGATATAGGATGGAGTTTTCTGGGAGGTGGATGGACAGCCACATCATGGATGTTTAAAAGTTGCGGGGAGGGGAGTACCTTTGCACACTTGCATAAATGTGTGGGTGGCAGAAATGAGATTAGGATCTGGGAATACCCATGAGGGTATCCCAAACATCCTCCTTGGAAGGGCATAGCTTCTGGATACAGACCTGTTCTTGAAGGAAATGAAACAAATTTGCAGCATAATTTTAGATTTCTTTCACTCGTAATTTACTGTTGTTGCCTTGACCCTTCAGGCGATGTGCAAGAAAACAAAGAAAGAAGGCAGAAATGGGTGTGGAGCCTGCCCACCCTTACTCCTCCACAGGCACGTGAGAGCAAGCGATGCTTATTGCAGCCAGCAGAGAAATGAATAATCGTTGTCCACAGCAAAGCTATGAGGCTTCCCTGGTGGCTCAGATGGTGAAGAATCCACCACAATGAGGAAGACCTCAGTCCCATCCCTGGGTTAGGAAGATCCCCTGGAGGAGGGCATGGCAACCACTTCAGTATTCTTACCTAGAGAATCCCCATGGACAGAGGAGCCTGGCGGCTCCAGGCCATGGGGTCGCAAAGAGTCGGCTGTGACTGAGCGACTAAGCACAGCACACCAAAGCTGGGAAAAGAGATGAAGAAGGCCAATGGCTAGAAGGACAGTTCAGGAAGAGCACAAATCAAACTCTTCTCTTTCAACTTATATGGAAAGCGACTTCCCTGGTGGTCCAGTGGCTAGGATTTTGCACTCCCAGCGCATGGGGGCTGGTTGATTCCTGGTCAGGGAACTAGATCCCACGTGCCAAAATTAAAAGTTGCATGCCACAACTAAAGACCTGGCGTGCTGCAACTAAGACTCAGCACAGCCAAATAAATAAATATTAAAAAAAAATAGCATTGGAAGGACTGATGCTGAAGCTGAAACTCCAATACTTGGGCCACTTGATGGAAAGAACTGACTCATTGGAAAAGACCCTGATGCTGGGAAAGATTGAAGGCAGGAGAAGGGGATGACAGAAGATGAGATGGTTGGATGGCATCACCGATTCGTTAGACATGAGTTTAAGCAAGCTCTGGGAGTTGGTGATGGACAGGGAGGCCTGGTGTGCTGCAGTCCATGGGGTCACAAAGAGTTGGACACGACTGAGTGACTGAACTGAATACAGAGAAAATAACCCTTCAAGAGAGGGAGGCATATGTTACCTATAAAATGGAATCATAGAACCCTCGGACATTATCCATCAGTTTCTCCATTCATTTTTCATAGTTCAGTTCAGTCGCTTGTCATATCCAACTCTTTGAGACCCCATGGACTGCAGCACGCCAGGCCTCCCTGTCCATCACCAATTTCTGGAGTTCACCCAAACGCGCTTCTCAAAAGAAATTTTATGTGTTGAAACTGTGTGATCATTAATAAGGATTTATCATATTACTCTCTCTACTTGTGTGTATGTCTGAAATGTTCCTTATTAACTCTTATTAAAGAAATATCGCACTGAAATTGAAAAGATGAAACAAACTGAATGCACTCAGTTGAAACACCGCCAAATTAATTCTGTCGATATTCTACATACTTGCTAGAATCATTTCCAAGGACCTCTTGGTAGATGGTCTAGAAAGTGAAGTCACTCAGTCATGTCCGACTCTTTGCGACCCGTGGACTATAGCCCACCAAGCTCCTCCGTCCATGGGATTCTCCAGGCAAGAATACTGGAGTGGGGTGCCATTCCCTTCTCCAGGTAGACGGTCTGGCACTGCTTAAATGCTTATGATGACAAGGAGTGCACTCGTTTTGGGCAGTCAGAGTTGGATGGCTCTGCTGGTAAGGAACTAATGTTGAAATGGATCCAAAATAGGTCACCTTATAACTTCCAATGAAAATCAGACAATTTCCACCAAGAAAGTACAGTTATCGTTTTTGCTTTATTCAGTGCAGCTTCATATAATCCCCCACACTGGCACCATTCAGTATTCAGGATCACACCCGTGTATGCTACCGAGTCTGTTAGAGAGCTGCTCAGGGCTGTGTTCCCACCCTCTGGGCTCAAAAAAGATGTGAGCAAAATATTTAAGGAAAATTAGGATACCTACAGGCAAAACCTGACAAAGTGTTGCACACTGTGCTACATAATAGATTGAGATTTTTTTTAATATCATAGCTCCCCATATCTTCACCTACCTGTCAGCTCCACATCATTTGTTATTAATTTAACACCAGAGAGCCTGGAAAGAGCTCCAAGCGAGTGAGAGCCCACAAATCAGGAGCAAAGACAGCTAACCTCCTTGGAGATTCTTGTTCACAAACTTTAAGGGAGTTTGAAAAATGCCTCTCAATTGGGAGGATGCTTGATATGAAATCAAACAAAGTAGAGAAACACGAGTTTCAGCTGCCTAATTTAAAGCAAAAACTGAGACTAATATACGGGCAGCCAGGTCATTTATGGAATTCCAAGCAGCAAGGGAGGTATAGTTGATTTACAATGTTGCTGTGGTTTCTGATGTACAGCAGAATGACTCAGTTATAAATGAACATGCTTTCGTTTTCATATCCTTTTCCATTGTAGGTTATTCCAAGGTTATTTAATATAGCCACACACACCC
>SJXQ01003983.1:496880-530538 GCA_006408695.1 Aepyceros melampus | reverse complement strand
CCCCGCACCCCCCCCCCCCCCCCGCCCCGTGCTATACAGACTTCCCTGGTGGCTCAGGCGGTAAAGTGTCTGTCTACAAGGAGAGAGAACCCAGGTTCGATCCCTGGGTTGGGAAGATCCTCTGGAGAGGGAAATGGCAATCCACTCCAGTACTATTGCCTGGAAAATCTCATGGACAGAGGAGCCTGGTGGGCTGCAGTCCATCGGGTCGCAAAGAGTCGGACACGACTGAGCGGCTTCACTTTCACTTTCCCGTGCTATATAGTAGGAACTTGTTTATCCATAGTAGTGTTAATTCTAATTTATTATAATCCCTAATGTAACCCTCTAATTTATCCCCATTTATGGTAACCATAAATTTGTTTCCTACATCTGTGACTTTGTTTCTGCTTTGTAAATAAGTTCATTTGTATCTTTCTCTCTTTTTTGGGTCAGGGGTGAGGGAGGTGGCTGGGGGGCTGCAGCACTCTTTCTAAGAACTCAGTTCTGCGACCAGGGATTGAACCCAGGCCCTCAGCAGTGAAAAATGCCAAGTCCTAACCACTAGACTGCCAGGAAATTTCCCAGGTGTGATAATCTTGAGGCTCATCCGTTAGTGATGCTTCGTTACTTCATCCTCTGTGGCTGAATGATGTTCTACTGGATGTATGTACATCTTTACCCATTCATCTCTCGATGGACATTTGGGTTGCTTCCATGTCCTGACTATTGTAAATATGAGTACTGCAGTGAACACTGAGGCACATGTATCGTTTTGAATTGGAGTTTTCTCCAGATATATGCCCAGCAAGGGGATTGCTGGATTATATGACAATTCTTTTCTAGTTTTCTGAGGGACCTCTGTTTTCTTCTCCACGGAGGCTGTACCGATTTACATTCCCACCAATACTATAAGCAGATTCCCTTGAAGCAAAGATTTCTTAATGCAGTTGACGAGACACCTTCAGGCCCAGCCCTGCTTGCTTGCCCAGCTTCCCTCTCCCCCACTGACCCAGAACAGCTCCTGCAAGAATAGTGTTCTGCACAATGTACAGCCTCTGTATGTGCGATCCCAGGCTTCCCTGCTGGCTCAGTGGTAAAGAATCCACCTGCCAAGCAGGAGATGCAGGCTTGATCCCTGTGTCAGGGAGATCCACTGGAGGAGGTACACGGCAACCCACGCCAGTATTCTTGCCTGGAGAATTCCATGGACAGAGGAGCCTGGTGGGCTACACTCCATGAGGTCGCAGAGAGTCGAACACAACTGAGCAGGTAAGCGGCAGCCTGTGCAATCCCCAAACCCCCCAACCTCTCCACCACCACTCCATCTCACCTGTCACCTGAAAAACACCTTTTCCTCCCTCCAGTTTCAGCTCAGACACCTTGACCTCCAGGAGCCCTTCGCTGACCTTCCCCAGTTCCAGAGGGAGGGCTTCTGTGAGTATTCTTGCCTTTCTCTCTTTGTCTGCTCCTTGTCTCACACGATTCTTTATTCTTCCCACACAATTCTAATCCTGCCTTTAAGCCTCTTCCCTCAAGGTTCCCTACACCGGAGCTATTGTTTGTCCATGTGGCCCTAGCACTTCATCCAGGGCTGGTGCGTAGTAATGGCTTAATGAACCCTTGGGATAAATGCAGGACGGACGTGGAGGTGGGAGTTACCTGCACGGTATCACAGCAGGGACTCACCTGTATCACCCTACTTACCATGCGGTTGATGGCGATGAAACGTGGGTTTAAACACGGGTTTAAGATCCCAGCGTCTTCTGCTACAGAAAGTGAAGTTCTAGAACTGAACGTTTTCAGACAGGCACCGCTAAGAGCTATCTGATACAGTAACGGTTTCTGGCACACGCAGCTCCTCTTAACAGATGCCGAGATGACAGACAGAAAGCTGTCAGGCCTGCTCCAGAAAAGAAAATCAGCCGGTTCGTGTTCCACTTGAGAAATTAATTTCATTTGACGTTTAATTTGTATCCTCAGGTACTGTAGATTTAAACTTGACTAGGACAGCAGCAGATTAGAGAAGGGTTCCATTTCACAAAATCAAATGTCAAGTTTTTGGTTTTTTTTTTAATGAGCAACGTGGTCCCTGCATGGATATTTCCAAGTCAGATATGCAGATTATTGACTATTGTAAATAAAATACAACCTCTCTTATCATTCTGAGGCTTAATGTTGACAGCATGCATCCACTCACCATAAAAACAGGGGAAAGGACAGTGGGAAGTTACAAGTGTGTGGGCTTCAGAACCGGAAAGTTAACTCAAAAGTCCAGATTCTCCATCTATTACAGGAAGGCCTCAACCCTGACTTTGCATTAAAATCACCAGGGAATTTTTTTTTCCTTTTCTTTTATTCAAGTATAATCAATTTACAGTGTTATATTTTATACACTTTTAAAGCATATAGAAAAGCAATGCAGATAAACAGACATATATGTTCTTTTTCAGATTCTTTTCCCTTACACATTATTACAAGACACTGAGTATTGTTCCTTCTTCTATACAGTAGGTCCTTCTGTATGCTATATATATATTGTGTATGTTAATCCCAACCTCCTAGTTTATCACCCCCCACCTTTCCCCTTTGATAACTTTAATTTTGTTTCCTATGTCCATGAGTCTATTTCTGTTTTGTAAATAAGTTCATTTGTATCATTTTTTCAGCTTCTACATATAAGCAGTATCGTGTGATATCTGTCTTTGTCTTACTTCACTTGGTATAATAATCTCCGGGTTCATCCAGGTTGCTGTAAATGGCATTATTTCCTTCTTTTTCTGGCTAATATTCCATTGTGTGTATGAACCACATCTTCTTTATCCATTCCTCTGGATGGACAGTTAGCTGGCTTCCATGTCTTAGCTATTGTAAACAGTGCTTCAGTGAACCTTTGAGTGCATGTATCTTTTCCATATCCTTAAAATCACCAGAGGATTTTTTTAATACCAATGCCTATTCCCACCTCAGACAAAATAAATCAGGATCTCCCAGGAGTACGGCATGACGTCTGCAATTTTAAATCCTCCAGGTGATTCATGCATAAATCTATTAGCCATGTGGATTGTTTTTTACCTTTTTAAAATTGATAACTGCTTTACAGAATTCTGAGGTTTTCAGTCAAATAATCAGCATAGATATACCCATGTCCCCTTCCTTCCGAACCTCCCTCCCGTCTCCCTCTCCATCCACCCTTCAGGCTGACAGGGCCCCTGTTTGAGCTCCCTGAGTCACACTGCAAATTCCCATTGGCTACCTATTTTACATATAGTATTGTGAATTTCTACGTTACTCTCTCCATACATCTGGCCATGTGGATCTGGGCACCTTAACTTAATATTCCTGGCATATAAATGGAGTGTCGTAGACTCCTGTCACTGTCATAACTGACCATCAACATTTTGCTTATTCAATAACAGCTTTTTTGTTGTTTTTAGAATTAAGTTTGGAAAAAAGATTCATATACTGTAACTTATTGATATGTCCTCATATCAACGTAGTTCTTTACATTTTACAAATGTAACTCTTTACATTTATCAGTTCCATCTCCCCTCTGCCTTTTCTTTTTTTCTTTGCAAATTACTTACTAATGGTCTGAAATGATCAGACCACTCACTTGTCCTATAGAGTTTCCTGTGGTTTAGAATTTGCTGATTGCCTATCCATGGTTTCACTTAATTAGTTCTTCTTTCCTATTATTATTTCCTGTGAACTGGTTGTTTGATAAAAGACAATCAGATTTAGACTCAATTAGCAAGACTACCTCCTAGTTGATGAATGTACCTCTCTCAGAAGCTCATTTTTGTCTCTTTGCCTCCATTTGTGTGATGTGAAGCTATTGATAATCATTGCTTGGATCCATTATTTCACTGAGATATGCAAAACAATATCAACATCAATAACCTCAGATACGCAGATGACACTACCCTTATGGGAGAAAGCGAAGAACTAAAGAGTCTCTTGATGAAAGTGATAGAGGAGATTGAAAAAGTTGGCTTAAAAGTCAACATTCAGTAAACTAAGATCACGGTCCCATCACTTATGGCAAATAGATGGGGAAACAATGGAAACAGTGAGAGACTTTATTGTTTTGGGCTCCAAAATCACTGCAGATGGTGTCTGCAGCCATGCAATTAAAAGACACTTGCTCCTTGGAAGAAAAGCTATGATCAACCTAGACAGCATATTAAAAAGCAGAGACATTACTTTGCCAACAAAGATCAATCTAGCCAAAGCTATGGTTTTTTCCAGTAGTCATGTATGGATGCAGAGAAGGCAATGGCACCCCACTCCAGTACTCTTGCCTGGAAAATCCCATGGATGGAGGAGCCAGGTAGGCTGTAGTCCATGGGGTCGCTAAGAGTCGGACACAACTGAAGTGACTTAGCAGCAGCAGCAACATGTATGGATGTGAGAATTGGACTACAAAGAAAGCTGAGTGGCAAAGAACTGATGCTTTTGAACTGTGCTGTTGGAGAAGACTCTTGAGAGTCCCTTGGACTGCAAGGAGATCAAACCAGTCCATCCTAAAGGAAATCAGTCCTGAATATTCATTGGAAGGACAGATGCTGAAGCTGAAACTCCGATACTTGGGCCAACTGATGCAAAGAACTGACTCCTTGGAAAAGACCCTGATGCTGGGAAAGATTAAAGGTGGGAGGAGAAGGGGACGACAGAGGATGAGATGGTTGGATGGCATCACTGATGTGATGGACATGAGTTTAAGTAAACTCCAGGAGTTGGTGATGGACAGGGAAGCCTGGCGTGCTGCAGTCCATGTGGTCAAAAAGAGTCGGACACAACTGAGCGACTGAACTGAACTGATACAAAACAATGATATTCTGTTGTTTTATCTTCATTTATTAGCTGGAACACTTCTACATAGAGAAACTTCTGGGACTTCCCTGTTGGTCTAGTAGTTAAGATTCTGTACTCCCAATATACGGGGCTCGGTTCAATTCGTGGTCAGGAAACTAGATCCCACATCTGTTGGTATTAAGATGAGAAAGTATGAGAGGAACATCCCCCCTTCCATGGCCATCCCCCAGATATGTTCAAACAAGAAGTATTTAATTATACACCACAGTCAGCCCCAACAAAATGCCCTTCCAGGCAACAGTACAGAATTGCATTAGTAGGACCGAGGAGCCTGGTGGGCTGCAGTCCATGGGGTTCCAAAGAGTCGGACACGACTGAGCGACTTCACTTTCACTTCTCACTTTCATGCATTGGAGAAGGAAATGGCACCCACTCCAGTGTTCTTGCCTGGAGAATCCCAGGGACAGGGGAGCCTGGTGGGCTGCCGTCTATGGGGTCGCACAGTCGGACACGACTGAAGCGACTTAGCAGCAGCAGCACAGTCACTTTACAAAATTACAATGACAAAATTACAGTGGTACAAAAATACATGTTCATTTTAAGGCAAAATTCTTGAAATATTAAAAAGCTAGACATCAGCACCAAAAGAAACCAAAGAGGATATCTAACCCCAGCCCTTTGTATTATACTTGGGGAAACTGAGTCCCAGTAGGGTTACCTGCCTTCCTGGAATGACACAACTTGTTCATGCTAATGAGAAACCAGCATCTCTGACTCCTGAAGTCTGGTTTAAACGTGGCACCACCTGCTTTCTGTTCCATCTTAGAAGCACTGCGGTGGTCAACCAATTTTATTTTTCAGTTACGCACATTCACAACAAAAGGAAGACTGACTACCATGGAAGAAAAGGAAATTCGAGGTTAAAAATCTTCAGAATTTGAAGGGAATAAATAAACTTATAACTCCTCTAAAACAAACAGCTTTCTTTTAAAGTACAAAATCTATCTATAATATTTCAAATCGGAGTGCATAAATTACAAAGGGATATTTCACCCATGTGTCCAATCTACTCCTTATTTGGGTGCTGTCCTTTCTGATACTCTGTGTGTGTGTGTGTATGTATGCGCACACACACGCACTAAGTCATTTCAGTCGTGACCCTATGGACTGTAGCCTGCCAGGCTCCTCTGCCCATGGGATTATCCAGGCAAGAATACTGGAGTGGGTTTTGTGCCCTCCTCCAAGGAATCTTCCTGATCCAGGGAGTAACCCACATCTCTTATGTCTCCTGCAGGAGGCAGGTTCTTCATCACTAGCACCACCTGGGAAGCCCCTGATACTTTATACTAGAATTCAAATCAAGCCTTTTAAAAATACGTTCATTTACTTGATTGCTCCAGGTCTTCCTTGATGCATTCAAGATCTTTAGTTGCAGCATGTGGGGTCTAGTTCCCTGACCAGGAATCAAACCCAGGTGCCCTACACTGAGAGAGCAGTCTTAACCACTGGACCACGAGAGAAGGCCTCGAATCTTAGATTAGGTGATTGAGATCTAGTCTTATTTTAACTACAGTGCCTGTTGGAATTAGATAATTGTAGAAATGTTTTAAATGTTTCTTTACAAGTATACTTAAACACTGAAAAATACTCGAGTGAATTTTATCAGAGGACTGGCCTTTTTGGAAGTAGAGAAATAGTCATTCAAGTCTCTATATAAGGAAAATAAGGATAATTAATGCCCAATAATCCACTTACATGGGAATTTCATTTGTTTCTGTCTTTTTGGTTCTGTCTTTCTGTCCTTTTGTTTCTGTCTTTTTGGTGAAATTTTCTTTTCCTTACCTTTATTTCTGCTGCTAGAATTAACTCATTAAATATTTTAGGGTAGGGAAGGTGTCACACAGTGACAGCTGCTGCTGCTGAGTCACTTCAGTCGTGTCTGACTCTGTACGACCCCATAGATGGCAGCCCAACAGGCTCCCCCGTCCCTGGGATTCTCCAGGCAAGAACACTGGAGTGGGTTGCCATTTCCTTCTCCAATGCATGAAAGTGAAAAGTGAAAGGGAAGTCGCTCAGTCGTGTCCGACTCTTCACTAACCCCATGGACTACAGCCCACCGGGCTCCTCCATCCATGGGATTTTCCAGGCAAGAATACTGGAGTGGGGTGTCATAGCCTTCGCCCACGGGGACAGCATCCCCCACTAAACTTCTGTATTTCTGACTTAGTGATCAATTATCTTGTAGCTCTTTCCCACTTCCCTCAGACTAACATACACATTGTTTATTCATCGATAGTGTGGAAATTATCTTCGGTAATATTTTGGAAATATTTGAGATTCAAGATATACTACACCATTTTCTACTTTGAAGACGTAAGACTATAGCAACTTAGGAAGAGTAGGTTGTGTGCACTGTTTATTTATATACCGGAAGCCTCATAAATTGTGTCACCACTGAATACACGCACACAAGGTAAACATAAATATCCACGTGCACGGTGTGCCCAGTCACTCACTGGCGTCCAACTCTTGGGCCCCACGGACTCTGTAGCTTTCCCAGACAGAAGCCATGAAATTAAAAGACGCTTACTCCTTGAAAGAAAAGCTATCATCAACCCAGACAGCATATTAAAAAGCAGAGACATTACTTTGTCGACCAAGGTCCGTCTAGTCAAAGCTATGGTTTTTCCAGTAGTCATGTATGGATGTGAGAGTTGGACTATAAAGAAAGCTGAGCACCAAAGAATTGATGCTTTTGAACTGTGCTGTTTGAGAGGACTCTTAAGAGCCCCTTGGACTGCAAGAAGATCCAACCAGTCAATCCTAAAGGAAAGCAGTCCTGAATATTCATTGGAAGGACAGATACTGACGCTGAAACTCCAATACTTTGGCTGCCTGATGTGAAGAACTCACCCATTGGAAAAGACCCTGATGCTGGGAAAGATTGAAGGCAGGAGGAGAAGAGGACAACAGAGGATGAGATGGTTGGATGACATCACCTACTCGATGGACATGAGTCTGATTAAACTTCGGGAGTTGGTGATGGACAGGGAAGCCTGGTGTGGGGTTGCAAAGAGTCGGACACAACTGAGCAACTGAACTGAACTGTCCATGGGATTTCTCAGGCAAGAATACTGGAGCAGGTTACCACTTCCTCCCCAGGCGATCATCCCCACCCAGGGATCCAGCCCAGGTCTCTTGCATCTCCTGTACTGGCAAGTGAATTCTTTACCACTAGGGCCACCTGGGAAATCACAAGTATACATAATACACATAAAAGTATATATACATAACTGGCATCACTATTATATTTAGAGGTATTGTAAGTAAATATCTTTAAAACAAGTAAAGGCTGACTTTCTTGGGCTACGCAAATTACTGGAGGCTAACATACCCAGCGCTCTCTGAATAATCTTTAAATTCAGAATTCTGCTGCCACCCCGGCTGCATCTCTGAGTCTGGCCGGCCTCTCTCCACCTGTCACACACGCCGCCCTCAGCCCCGCCCTCATTAGCCCCGCCTCCCACGTGTTGGCACGCCCCCCTGCGTTTAGCCAATAGGCGGTGACGTTTGAAGGCGTGGGACGTCCCTCTCAGCCAATGCAGGAGAGCCTTGCTGACCCGGTCCTGCCGGTTGCCGGGAGCTCTGCCGGAAAATGGCGGCGGCCGCGGAGCTGACGCTGCTGGAGAAGTGTCTGGGGCTGAGTAAGGGGAACAAGTACAGCGCTCAGGGCGAGCGCCAGGTGAGGAGCGGGAGAGCAGACGGGCGCGCGGCCGGCTGAGGCTGGGCAGGGCGCGGCCGGGCCGGAGGCGGAGGGGCGAGGCTGCCGCCCGGCTTCTCCGCACGTGTCTGCACGCCCAGTCTTCTTCTGCGGCCCCGGCCCCCGGAGGGAGTGGAGGGGGCGGGAGGAACTTCTCCTGCTGCCGAACTGCCGTCATCGCGCTCGGGGACAGCGAGGGCGTCCTCAGGGAGCCGTCGGGTAGAGCAGGCTGGAGGCGCCGCGGGTGCGTTCAGTGAGCATTTACTGTGAGCAGGACCTTCACTCGGAATTCCGCGTCGACCTCCGAGAGGAGACGGTGCGGGTCCCCGTGCAGGCCGGGCTACGGCGGCGGTCGAGGCGGCCGGGCCCCTCCCGGCCCCTCCGGAGGCTGGTTTCAGCCGAGCGGACACGCATTGCCGCTGCTTTGCTTACAGCCCTGGAACGTGCTGCGTGGCGGCGTGCACGGCCGCCAGGCCCCTGAGTGGAATCCTGTTCTAAGGTCTGATCAAGTGCCTCGGGCAACGTGCGGAGATCTGGGGGGAAGTTCCGCGGTCTGAGCTGACCTGGTGAGGCCAGGAACTCAGACTTCTAAGAGCTTTGAAGGGCTTCAGTGTTTTATAAAGCGAAGTGGTTGCGGAGGAGGAATGACTGTGTTAGAGGAGGGGACTATAGGAAAACAACTTTGGATTATATAAGGTTTTTGCCCCTTGGAGATTTGTTTCTAGATGAACTTTTTTTTTTTCTTCTGCCTTCTTCGGTTCTCCTTTTTTCCCCTTTTTCTGACTTCTTCGGAAGAACCGAAGACTGCTTCATCTCCGAAGCAGTCATGTTGTACTTTTTACAAGTTAGACTAGAAAGGGTTTCCCAGGTGGCTCACTGGTAAAGAACCCTCCTGCTAAGGCAGGAGACTCGAGTTGGATCCCTGGGTCAGGAAGATCCCCTGGGATAGAAAATGGCAACCTACTTCTTGCCTGGAAAAATCTGTGAGCAGAAAAGCCTGGCAGGCTACAGTCCATGGGATTGCGGAGAATCGCACACAGCTGAACACACTCACACAGGGTCGGACAGAGCTGAATACACACACGCAGAGTTGGACCCAGCTGGACACACACACACACACACACACACACGAAAAGATGTGTCACTTGCCGAAGCCCAGCCCGCTGACTGGAGCGAAAGAGACCTGCTTTTTCCTTTTTCTCCGGCCTCCAGCTGATTCCTCTCCTGCTGCTGCTTCTCTCATTTTTTTTTTTTTCCCCCACACCTTTGCCAAACATGAGTCCTGCCTTCAGGGAGTTTACCATCCAGCATGAGAAAAAGTCATGGGGGCTCTTTTTAAGCAGAACAGAATAGTAACTAAGTGGAGGAAAGCACTATTGATGAGTGTGAAAGAGAAAGTTAATTCTGACTATAAAAATGAGTTTGGAAACTTCATGAAAAGTCGGTGTTTAAAGTGCATGAAACTAATAGATTATGTAAGATTGGGTGTAGAGCAATGTGATGGATGGTGCAATGCAGGGTAAACCCAGAATTGTAGTTGGAGGCCCAGTTGTGAGGGTTGTGGAGTTCAAAGTGTGGTTTCTTATTTTAATGTCACTTTTTTCTTTTTCTTTTTTTTTTTAAGCAGAGGGCAGCTATTGAAGGTTTCTGTTGATGTGTTTGGGGAAAGGGATGATGACCTATGATAAGATTCATTCATTTTTTGGGGGGAAGACAACTGACAGCGATTAGCCAGTAGTAAGGCATTCTCTGCAATAATATCAATAATAATTAAAATTTCAAAGCAATCCAGAAATGCAACTCTGGGAGAACCGTTGTCAAATTATACTACATCAGCACATTGAGATATTATTTATGTAGCCATTGAAAGTGATTACTTTGAAGATCATGGAACCTTAAGACGAATGTGAAATAGTACATGTCCCATGATTGCAACTGTATAAGGTTTGTCTGCTTAGACTGTGTGAACGAAAGAAAATGAACTTTCCAGCCAATTGTACTTTATTGAAATCCTGACTCCCCATCACAAACCTGGTGACTTTGGTTCTTCATCTGTGAACTGAGGATGAAATTACTTGCCTCTTAACATCTTAGAAGATGTAACAATTAGATGAGAAAGTAACCAGGAATATTTTAACTTCCTGTGATGGGGTTGTGGATACTTTATTTTTACAAATAGTTCTCTTTAGAATTGTCCTTTTCCTCCCATGCTCAGCAATTGTGAGTTCTTTTCTTTCCTCTTTCTTTCTCTCCTCTCTGTTTCTTCCTTCCTTCCTCCCTCCCGCCTTCTCCCTCTTTCTCTCTTTTCCTCTTTCTTCCCTCCCTCCCCACCTCCCTCCCTGGAAGCACAGGCGTCTCTTTATCTACCATAAAGTGCTGGAGAAGGAAATGACAACCCACTCCAGTATTCTTGCCTGGAGAATCCCATGGACAGAGGAGCCTGGCGGGCTACAGTCCACGGGGTCACAAGAGACAGACACGACTGAGTGAGCAAACCACCGCCATAAAGTGCACACAGTCGGGGAATGGAACACTGGCAGCACCCTCAGCGAGCTTCATGTGTTTACTTTTTAATGCATTTTTAAAGGAGATTATTGGTGATCTTAGAAGTGATGGTTCACTTGAGGGTAAAGGCAAAGTGAGAGTTCAGGGAGCTAGCTAGTGAATGGAAATAGCTGGTGAGGAAGTGGAAAGCTAGAACTCACAATTGCTGAGCATGGGAGGAAAAGGACAATTCTAAATGTGCTATTACTTCCTTTATTGTTTAGGAGGTAACCTTTGAATCTGTACCCATAAAATGTTAATCTTCCCATATACTTCACATGGTCTTGTTGACCCAGGTTCGAGTGTGAAAGGGCCCTGTATAGAATAAGTCACTCTTGAGTTCAGGAGACTAAGAAGAGCAGGAAAGAGCGGCCGTCTTCTCCTGAAAATGTTCCCTTGCGGTTTCCTGAAGTCCTTGAGATTGTTTACTTGTTCTTTAAAGTTGGTTAGTCTCCCTATTGGTGATACTTCCCATTTTCTTTTAAATTTCTCAAAATACTTTGCCTACTTGTGCATCAAAAAACTTTTAAATTAATTAGCAGTTTCTTATAATCTTATCCTTTGTATTGCTGTTATAATCAGGAAAACTTTGAAAAGTAGAATTGTTTTTCAGATGATTACTTGAAACCCTGACTTTATTATAGACTTTTATTATCAGTGTACTCATTTAGAGTTGCCCCAAAATTGATGAAGTGCAATCCATGGCAGCAAAATCACCATTACAGTCCATACCATATAATGAGTTAACTAATTAGTTAATGACGTAACTAATTATATTAGATGGTATGTCACTTAAACCAGGCTACAACTCATTTGGTGGTTCTAGCTGTATCAACATGAATTAAGTGTTCACAATTGTTTCTTGTTTTTGTTATTACAAAGTTGGGTTTGTTTAAGCATATTCGTTCACCTTGCTAAATAGGGTGTGGGTAATCGTGATTGAAATTAATGTGGTATTAGGTATTAGGATTTCCATTTTCTACTTTTGTACATACGTAGTTAGGTAGAAATATCACTACTCATTTTTGCAATGTTACCACCAGTTTCATGGCATCAAGCAACTACTATCAAATGTAAACTAACATAACTGTTACTTCCTGACTTTGATTTGTATATAATTTACTATCTTCCTGCATACATGCTTGCTTGCTCAGTTGAGTCCAACTCTTTGCAACCCCATGGGACTCTAGCCCACCCGGCTTCTCTGTTCCTGGGATTTTCCAGGCAAGAATACTGGAGTGGGTTGCTATTTCCTTCTTCAGGGGATCTTTTAGACCTAGGGATTGAACCTGTGTCTCCTGCCTTGTCAGGTGGATTCTTTACCACTGAGCCACCAGGGAAGCCTATTTAATAACTTACGAGCATTTAAAAAAAAAAAATTTAGGATTTAGAACTTATCAGTTGTGATGGTATTTTAAGATTTTTTTTTTTTCTTTCTGTTTAAGATTCCAGTTCTTCAGACAAACAATGGGCCAAGTCTAACGGGACTGACTACCATAGCCGCTCACCTAGTCAAGCAGGCCAACAAGGAGTATTTGCTGGGGAGCACGGCAGAGGAGAAAGCCATGGTTCAGCAGTGGTTAGAGTACAGGGTAACTCGAGTGGACGGGCACTCCAGTAAAGACGACATCCACGCTGTGCTGAAGGTATGGCGAGACTTGTTTTCATGGGCTGACGTGTGTGAACTGTGAACAGCCGGGATCTGTCTTCCCTGAGATGCGGTAGCTCTTGGTCTCTTTACCATTTCCTCTGCCTCAGGATACTTTATACCTGTTGCTGTCTTTCCCTGTTTGTAACTGTTGCTGCCTTTCCCTGGAGCAGACTCTGCCCGCCCCTCAGCTCCAGCCTCAGCTCAGATGCCCTTCCTCAGTCACATCCTTGGCCACTAACTCTCTCTCACACAGATGCACTTTCTTGTTTAAATGCTTTTCTTTACTGACATCCTGTGCTTTTCCCTTGTAGCACTCATCACAGTCAATAATTATAGCTTTTTATGATTTTTTTCTTTTATATGACTGCTTGATACTTACTTCCCCCAGTCAGTAGTTCTGATTCTCTAAGCAGCAAAGTACTTTCTTAAAGGAAAGAGTGAATCAGAGTTTGAGGGGCTTGTAGTTGAGAAAAGCCTGTCTGATTGATGTGAGAATTCCCGTTTCCTTCCCTTGAGGACTTAATGCTTTAGGATTTGTATTTTCTTTCTAAAGAAATCAAATTAGAATTAAAGAATCTATTGTTATAAAGTAGAAACCAAATATGGCTCTAGAATTACCAAGAATGAAAGTTTCTAAATAAAATTATTTTTGTTACCTATATAAAAATAAACCAGTTTTTTTTTTTTAAAGCTTAACATTTGAAGGAAACTTAGACATCACCCAGTCAACCACATCATTGTAGGAATCTTTTCTGTTTCCTATTTTATGCCAATTATAAATTGGTAATGTAAGTTGTATGAGAAGAACTCATAGTACTGAAAGCTTTTCATTTATCATTCTGGGGGAAATGGTTTAAATTCTGTTCCTGACAGATACCATCAATAGAACTGGTAGAAAATAAATTCCAGATCTTTTTCCTTTATAGGTCTATCATGATCAACCATCCTTTTTTTTAAAGTGTTTTTGTTTGTTTGTTGCTGTTTAAATACTGTTATTTTTTTATGGCGAGGCTGGGTATTTGTTGCTGCACCAGCTTTCTCTGGTTGCATCGAGCGGGAGCATCACTCTAGTTTCGATGAGCAGGCTTCTCGTTGCAATCGTTTCTCTTGTTGTGGAGCACGGGCCTGGCGGCTCAGGAGTTGCAGCTTCCAGGCTTCAGAGCACAAGCTCAACTGGGGTGGCGCACGGGCTCAGTTGCTCCAAGGCATGTGGGATCTTCCCAGATCAGGGATCGAACCCATGTCTCCTGCACTGGCAAGCAGGTTCTTTACCACTCTGCCACCAAGGAAGCCCTCTCAGGTCCATAAATATTCACTTACATTCTCTCTGATGATCCTGTTAGCATTCTGGCATATAGTTGTGCCAACATTTAGCCTGTACCCGTGTAATTACCAGACTGTGGATAAATATTTTAATGCATTCCATTTGTTTCCTTAGGCTAAACTCCTGCAAGGGAAATTGTTGGACCAAAGCTATATACATTTCTAGGCTTTGCTGCTCATTTGCCTTCCAGGAAAGTGTTTTACTGTAGTTTGGCAGTATATGATGACCGTGGCCTCTTCCACAAAACCCCTGCTGACATAGATGTTACCCCTTTTCCTCCTATACCACTCCAATTTCATGACAAAGCCAAAAAGTGATCTCTTTGCTTACTTTGCTTGTGCTTGTGTGACATTATTAATGCTGTGGCATTTTTTTTCATAACACGAGCATTTTCATCATTTTTTTTAAAAATTTGCTTACATATCTTCTTTGCCTTTTTTTATACTGGGCTGTTTCTGTTTTTATTACTTTTTTAAAAAATCTTGCTATAAGGATATTATAAAAGGATTACTCGCTAAAGTTCCATTTCAAAGTTAAAATCACAGTGGCTCAGAGCTGAGGTAATATGTAATTAAAAAACAGGCATTGGGCTTCCTCCGTGTCTCAGTGGTGAAGAATCCACCTGGCAGTGCAGGAGAGACAGGTTGGATCCCTGGTCCAGGAAGATCCCTGGAGTAGGAAATGGAAACCCACTCCAGTATTGTTGCCTGAAAAATCCCATGAACAGAGGAGCCTGGTGGGCTACAGGCCATAGGGTCGCAAACAGTCGGACACGGCTAAGCACGCCCCGGCAGATCCCTCATGCTGAGCAGCAGCTAAGCCCGTGCTCCAGAGCTGCTGAGCCCACAGCACAGCCGAAAATAAATACAATTATTTTTTTTAAAAGCAGGCATTATGATACAGTAGCATTTAGATCCAGATGAAGGATGTGTGAAAGTCGCTCAGTTGTGTCTGAAATTTTGCGACCTCATGGACTGTACAGTCCATGGAATTCTCCAGGCCAGGATAATGGAGTGGGTAGTCTTTCCCTTCTCCAGGGGACCTTCCCAAAGAATTGTCACTATTAATCTGTTTGGCAGCCCTTTGAGAGCAATGTCTAACCAAATAAAGAATATCAATGAAGTGAAGTGAAGAAGTGAAAGTCCCTCAGTCGTGTCTGACTCCTTACGACCCCATGGACTATACATCCATGGAATTCCCTAGGCCAGAATACTGGAGTAAGTTTAATAGTAGTTAAACAGAAAAGTCAGATAGAACTCTGATGCCAGTTTGGCAGTGGTATCAGAAATACTTGTTTAAAAAAATATATATAATGAACATCAGACTTTAGTTCTTTTCCACGAATATTTTGAGTGTGAAATTCTGTGTTTTAAATTTCAGAATTCAATTTCTGAAAAATCATAATTTCATTTCTGAAAATTTTGATTTATATCACTAATCAGAAAAATATTAACTTTTGATAGTTTTTGAAACTCCATTTTAAAGTTTTTATAATTAAAAAGAGTATCACCTTAAAAGGGAGTGTGTAACGAAAACACGCCGTGCCATGCTTGGTCACTTAGTTGTGTCTTTGTGACTTTTGAGACCCCATGGACTGGAGCCCGCCAGGCTCGGCTCCTCTGTGCGTGGGATTCTCCAGGCAAGAATGCTGGAGTGGGTTGCCATGCCCTCTTCCAGGGGATCTTCCCAACCCAGAGATCGAACACAGGTCTCCCACATTGCTGATGGATTCTGAGCCACCAGGCAAGCTGTAACTAAAACATAGATATGGAATATTTTAAGAATATATACACTATACAAAGCAGTGTTAAATTATTTCAGATTCTTTTAGAGATGGTTGTTAAATTAATTTTAGATTATTTTATTCTTATGCTGTATCAAACTTGTTTCATATGAAGACATTTGGAGGGAAAACATTCCATCCAACAGATAGCTAGGGGATTAGTGATAGCCTGTACATACCTTTGTGTTTTACTTTCTCTGCCCAGTTTTATTTTGATTCTTATGCATTTGTTCCCTTGTCTCTGTACATGTTTTTTTAATGTCATCATCTGTACCCCATATTCATATACAGTTTTGAAAATTACTGTCTTTAAATGAAGGCTTGGGCAAATTCAAAGAGTTTAGATTCAATTCAGCTAACATTTACTGATTGCTGAACCACTGGGTGCCAAGCATGTGGCATATGATTTGAGAACGAAAACAAACGCTCTCTCTGCAGCTTAAGAAGGTTTTCTGGAATGATTACATAGGAATGTTAATCAGCCTTAATAAAGAAGGAAATTGTGACACAGGCCGCATCATGGGTAAATCTTAAGAATATTATGGTAAGTGAAATAAGCCAGTCACAAATAATAGTACATGATTCTGCTCATATACAGCATATACAAAATTCTGTGAATAAAATACACAGAAGCAGAAAGCAGAATAGTGACTGCCAGGGCCTTAGGGATGAGAGAAAGGGAGAGTTGTTTTAAAAAGTACAGAGCATTAGTTTTCTGAGATGAAAAAGTTCTGAACATTGATTGCCCCACAGTGTGGGTACCCTTAACATTAAGTGAATTATGCACCTACAAATGGTTGTGGTGGTAATAATTGGATTAATTTTAATGTGTTACATGTATTTATTCTCAATTAAGACATTAAAAATATACATATATAAAAAATCTAACAAACCAATACATTATAATTCTCTTAAGGTGTAGGAATTGTTGAAGAGCTTTTTATATTTCAATGGAGAAAATAAATCTAACATGAGCATGATTTACAAAATGTCCCCCCATCTCCCCAAAGAAACAGTTGGAGTCTTTGAAATTACCATAGATGGCACTGTGAATATCATTTTCTAATGTTTTCTTATTTCTTTAATATAAAATAAGATAAATAATAATTATCCTGTTTTTCAAAATGAGTTGATGTATGATTTGTGATTTCAGATAAATTTCTGTTATTGTCAAAGATTGAATTTATTCAATGTCAGTGTTTTGCTTTCTAATAGCTTTCTAAATGTTTCAAATCAAATGTATAATTAAGTTTATTGTTATTGTTTTTTAAGTTAATATTTTGTTATTTTTTTTTCTAGGATCTTAATTCATATCTTGAAGATAAAGTCTACCTTACAGGATATAACTTCACATTAGCAGATATCCTGTTATATTATGGGCTTCATCGCTTTTTTGTGAGTATTCGGATAGCTATTGGCTCTTTTTGTCTGCAGTGTTCAGAATGCTTTTTTTCATTTGTCTTGAATTTAAATCAAATTTGCATTTTCACTTTATCAAATGAAAGGGATTATTTTTATATAAGGTACCTTAAGCAAATCTTCCTTCCCTCCATGGATCCATCACACATAGGAGCCTCCTGTTGACATGCTTGGTTTTGTTCCTATTCTTGGTCTTGCTTTTCTGTGTGGTTCCTTCTCTTGGCACCCGTTGGACTTGGTTGTCATCCTCACCTGGACCCCGCCATCACCTGTCCACTCCTGCTTTTACACCCCACCTTCTGTGCGACCTCCTCTCTTACTCCAGTCTTACTCCCTGGTCCCATTGTTACCTGAACTAACTCAGTGTCTACCCTTTTTTCAAGCCTGTGCACTTTCTTCCCCATCCAGCCTACATCGCTGGATGTGTAACTTGAATCCTCAGCTCTTGGTTAGTCCAGATACACACGTTCAGTCCTGTCTCCATGCTGAGCTATTCAGAGAAATCACACACAAGCTGTCATTAAGAAGATGAGCATTTCCCCTCTCTAATTAAAACAATAAAGGACTGTGAGGAAGTGTGGCTCTTGCAAACCAGTGCTTATTTTACATGCTTCCACTGTGCCTTTACAGGTCGTGCAGTAGGGAAAGCACGTACTCACAAGGAGGGAGCTTGTGTGGAACTCTTTGCCAGCAGAGTGAACAAGGTCCTAATTCCCTAATGTACCAGCTGCCAGGCTGTTTTACTGATTCTAGGTGCCCACAAGGGCCTATGGTTCTCAAGCAGGGTGGAAGTGTTTCATTTAATGCCGTGTGTTAAAAGGAGGCTTCTGGGAATTCCCTGGTGGCCTAACGGTTACTATTCTGGGCTCTCACTCCTGTGGCCTGGGTTCAGTCCCTGGTCGGGGAAATTGAGATGCCACAAGCCATGTGGCTTAGCCAAATATAAGTAAACGGAATAAAGCTTCAAAAAAACCCAAAAACCTCGTCTTCCATTGACAGTATTTGGTGATCCCTGCCTATTTATATCTCTATTTTGACATGCGTGTTCTCTTATATGATTACAACATTATGATTAAGGATCTCATGCTCATTTTTTCTGAAACAAAATTGAGTGGAATAATATGTAAATCACTTCACCGTCCCTTTGGGTTCATCAAATGAGTCCACAGCCAAAGCCTCCACTCTGCTGCACACGCAGGCAGGCTACATCGGAGCAGGAAACACCTTCTCAAGGAACAGGCCTCACAGACAGAGCCTGTGCTGTGGCTGTGTTGCCTTGTGGTGTTGAATGACACCCCTGCTGAGTTGGGTGTAAACGTACCCAGGTGAGAAGAAAGTGATTTCCAGGTATTAATTTCAGGCAGGGTCGATGGGAGGTTCAGATGGCTCCATGCTCAAGTTCATCCCATAGCTTCTTGTTTTTCTTGGCTGTGTATTTGTTTTTACCCTCATATGTTCCTTCATTTCCTTGTTCACATTATTAAATACTTAATATGTAATCAGCGCAATCAGCACCATGCATGAAACAGGGAACCTTCAAGTCATCAAATGATCCCGCTGTGTTTTGTTTCAACGCGAGCCGGCTGTTAGCTGTGGCCGAGTCACTCCTGAGGTCTGGTCTCTTAATTCCCTCTGGGGAGCATTACGTTGTTCCTTCTTTGTTGCACTGCCAGTTACTGTGGCCGTTCGTGATTAGCCCAGTGACTCATTGCTCTCTTGAAGTGATTTCACCGGCCCACAGCAGCCCCCATGAACAGGCTGTTACTAGAGATTATTAAAATCTTTTGTAACGTTACGTGCTGCTCAACTATAAGATTGTTATCCATTGAAATACATTTGTTTTGGAGTTTGGAACACCAGTGGAGGTATCATTCTTTTAGAAAGAAAGGAGAAGTAAAAAAGAAATAGCTACCGAACAATCCAGGAACACCAGCTGTAAAGAGTGTCCCAGAGGCAGCGTGGAGTCTGCTGGAAAGCTCGCAGACCGGCATTTCCTCTGATCTGGAAAGGGTCGCTCAGAGTGTTTCTCACATGTCTTCATGGAAAATTAGTGACTAAGGAAATTATCTATTGGCCTTACAGTTCAAACTGGTTATAGAGCGCCAGTGTAAATAAGAAGGAATGGTCCCCTAGGAAGGCTGAACATCACTGCAGACACACTGGCATGCAGACCAGTGAGAAGCAGGAAGTGTTAACCAGAACGATCACATTGTGTTTCCCATTATTAAAACAAAAAGGAGAAAAATTCAGCTAGAAAGGGATGGTGGAAAACCAGTTATAAGTAAAATAGCTGAAAGGGATCCCATCCCGAGAGTTCTACAAGAATGTAAGTTTGGTGAGAGTCAAGTCTTCTGTATCTCTGTTTACAGTATGTTTTCCGAAAGAATAGTGGTGGTAATGAAACCAAGAGTTTAAGTGTAACGTGAACTTCCTGGAAACAGGTTGTAGTCTAGCAAAATGTCCTGAGGGAAAGTGAACAAATTTACATTCTCTAACATAGATCATCTAATTAAAAGAATCAATTAGGAAATGTTAGAAGAAACTTCAGAAGCTCTTGGAATAAAAGTTATGTGATGCTGTGGGTCTGCTGTCTTCCTGACACTGGAGGCTGGACACTGTGCAGTTTTTAGGTGGTGATGCCCTGATGCTGTGTGCGCCGGTGTGTGCTGCCCTCCTCTTCAGGAGCAGGCCTGGTGGGGGCGACCACCAGCCTCTGACAGCACGGGCTTCTCTGAAGTGCAGACTGTAAAACAGACACCGCCCTTCCCTCCGCGTCAAAACTTGAGTGGACAACTTGAACCTAGATGAGACAAGCCTTACTGTTTGGAAATGCTTTCTTTGTGCATTTTAATTCATTCTGAACAGTAACATCTCACAAAACAGCTGAGTGGAGGCTTTTTAAAATGAAAGGGTTCTGAAATTAGTCAGATTGTAAGCAGTCAAATTGGACTCACCATATGTATCAACAGCTGACGTGAAATCAAGTTGGGGTACTACTTGCTGCCTCTGTTTGCTTTAGCTGTCAGTAAAGAGCTTTGCTGAAGCTGGTTTGAATTTTATTTCTGTGTATACGTGCATATGCATGTGCTGTGTGAGGTGGGCTGCCCTGGTGGCTCAGACAGGGAAGAATTGGCCTGCAATGCAGAAGACCTGGCTTCAGTCCCTGGCTTGGAAAGATCCCCTGGAGAAGGGAATGGCCATCCACTCCAGTGTTCTTGCCTGGGAAATCCCATGGACAGAGGAGCTTGGCGGCTCCAGGCCATGGAATCACAAAAGAGTCAGACACGCTATGACCTATCAACAAAACAACAATGAATAGCCCTTCGCATGCAGGATTTAAACCAGAAAGTGAAATTTTATGTAACAGTAGCAATGAGACTCACTGCTAGTAAACTGGTCCAACAGAGATAGACATTTGACATCAAAGATGATGTTAACAGATCAGATATTAGTACACTTGTATCCTAATGTCATGAAGGCAAAAAGGAGGAAGGCCGGATGACTTCCATCCGCTTTTCTATTTAAATTGCCTGGTAGTAAACATGAAAGGAAAATACAAGTTCAATTAAACATTTATTGAGAAAATGCTACCTGTCTACCCTTTATAATATTTTCTAATCTGTAATAATTATCAAATGCCAGAGTGATTGTCCTTCAGTGTTGCTGAACTGGTGCCTTAGGAGAGTATTTGCCTGTGGACACAGGTATACATGACAAGCAGACGGCTAATGGGATTGCAGTCCCAGCGGGTGACTCAGATTTTGTGTGTTTGTGAACATTCCTAGTCAGTTTCATGGAGACTTGCAATATGTTAAATAAATGAACTAATAACAGAAGGAACTACACTAGTCTTACCTGGTCCATGGCTGGCCTGCTGGCCTCTTCCTGCCTGACACCTCTTCATGATTCCAGTCCAAAATTTGGCTCAGAGAAAAGGCTTCAAGTCGCCTGCATTGGGGTCTGACCCACGGTATTGATTGCATCTTTCTCTAACCAAGTCTCTGGGCCTCCTTGTAGCGGGACAGTCAGTTCTGAGAGCTGCTACATCCTCTAAAGATTCAGCTTGACTGCAAAGAGAATTCAGAATGCCTGTTGTTCATTCGAGGCACGCACCCTGAAATAGCCCTTCCTTCTTCTGTTAAGCAATAATTACTTAACAGTAAAAGAGTCATTGTGTATTTCTCCAGAGTTTAGTAGAAATCAGCAGCTGTCTGCACGTTAATATACAGCAGCCATCCCGAAATGTGTGTATTTGTAGATGTGTATGTATGTGAGTTTACCTTGTATTCCCTTGTTAAGTATGTTAGATGCCAATAAACCTTCCTTGTTTTAAGTTTGTGAAAAATACTGGAGAAAAAACCATATCTTAGTCTCTCAGAAGCTGTTCTCTTCCTTTTCAATAAAATTAAAAAAAAAAAAAACCCTCTGATCTCTCAGATCCTGACTTAATGTAGACTTTTCATTTGTTGAAAACTTGAGATTTCGCTCAGAGGCATGTCTGGTCTTGACGGCAACATGGAAGCCTTAGGCAAATGGAGAGCTCGTCCAGGCGGCTGAGATGGTTCACTCCTCTCTGAATATGCTGGCTCTGGTCACCGCGGGGGCTCCCCCAGTGTCTGCCTCCCGCTCGAGTGATGTTAATCGTTGCACTTGTGTAATGTGTGTGTTGTGTGTGTTTCTCCTCTCTACTCAGGTTGGCCTGACAGTTCAAGAGAAGGAGAAACACCTAAACGTGTCGCGCTGGTTTTGTCACATTCAGCACTGTCCAGGGATTAGGCAGCATCTGGCTAGTGTTGTCTTCATCAAGAACAGACTGTATACCAATTCCCAGTAGAAGCCACCGCACCCTGCCTGGAGGAGGGGATAACCCGTGTCCAGTGGGAAGTGTGTTTCGGACCAGGGGACTGAGGTGAACTGATATGCACCCATTCTCTATTTGTTGAAGTTGGTAGAATTTAAGTACAGACTCATGTCCCAGCATTTTGTCTGTTTTTTTTAGTTGACATTTTGCAGTTTTTTTTAATGTAAAAACTTCAGCTGCTGTCAAAACTTGAGTTGAAATCAAGTTATCAATTATCTTGGTTTTTATAGATATAGATGAAATTTCTGTTAATAGAAGTTGCAAATCAGTGGTTTAACTTAAAAAAAAAACAAAAAACTCCTTCCAGTGATTGACATATTTGACTGTTTATTAACCTCTTTCATCTTGTAAAATTCATTTTCCCCTTCTGCGTATTTCTAGTAGCTTGTTTATTAACAGCTAGAGTAAATTGTCACCAAGGAGACAAAAAGGGAAGACAGATGGATTTGTCTTTCGATATTTATGTGAGCCAGTAAAGGTGGTTGAGAAAAATCTTTTTTCTTTCTTTCTTTCCTGTAAGCAGTATTCACTGAAGTGAAACCAACTGCTGCTGTGCCCGAGAGGGAAGTGGGATAAAATACGTTCCCTCGAGTTAATCGTTCTTTTGTGGGCCTTGGGCGTATTGGAATTTGCAGCAGCTAAAAAGGGACGGGAAATTCCCACCATCCCCCTAATTTTGGACTCTGTAACTACTAGATTTTTCTAAACTACTAATAAAAACCAACATAGAAAGGCTGCCTCAATGCCCTAAAGAACAAAAACTCACACTTTATCAACAAACCGATATAATTTATAACTCTTAGCAGCTGAGTCAATAAATAATCAGTGATTGAGAGCTACAGAGCTTACATTTACAAACTGTAGGAAAAGCGGAGTCTTTGAGCACTTTATTGTGATGTAGTATTTTGGTGTCCCCGCCGAGTCCATAGAATACAATTCAGAGTTCAAGTGCAAAGAGCAGAGACCTGGAAAATGTCCATCAGGTCCTTTTGGCTCCATGCTGCTTTGATCACAGACTAGCTGCATGCGTGACCTGAAGCAAATCGGGTAACCACGTTTTCTTAATATGTAAAAATAAAGATAAAATAAAGATGACTCTAAACTCTGAGGATTCATGGAGACAATGTGTGTGGAAAAGCCTTAACATGCAGCCCCTGGCTATCGTAAAGGTTTCCCTTTATAAGAGCTCCACCCCTCCTGAGTCAAGAGAGTTAATGGGCAAGAGTGTTGAGTATACTGGAATTTGTTGTGTAGTTGCTTTTTGCGACGCCATGGACTGTAGCCCGAGAGGCTCCCCAGCCATGGGAATTCCCAGGTAAGAATACTGGAGTGGGTTGCCCTCTTCATCTCCACGGGGTCTTCCCAACCATGGACTGAACCCGGGTCTCCGCATTGGCAGACGGATTCTTTATCCCTGAACCACCAGAGAAGGCCTTAGGTGAAGACAGTTTATACAGGGTTGGATTTCACAGCTCATTGCTACTTGGAGCATTTTTAATTTTTACAAAGTAGCCTCTGTATTAGAAACTGTCAACTTGTATTTGCATATTCAGAGACTAGAGGGCTCAAGTTCATCTTGTGAACCACAGAGGTGGGCTTGCTCCGTCTGACTTTTCAGGCGAACCACTCCCCCAGCTGGGTCTGCTGTAAGCCTTCCACCTTAAATTCAACTACAGCGAATCACACTTCCCCCAGCACTCCTCTGGTCTCCCCTGGACCTGGGGAGGTAAGCAGGACAGACAGGATAGAGGAGAGATGGGCTAGCCAGTCCTCCCATCCTGAGCATTTCTTTCTTTTTACTTCAGTGTAGGTCCGCTGTGAGGAAAGGGGCGGAGGACGCCTCGTTGCTGAGTGGGCCCTCTTCCCACTTGTGCCTTGTGAGTCTTAACTCTGGGATTCCTTATATCTGCTAGTCAGTTCTTCATTGCAGAGTTCAACGTTGCTTCAACAGGTTATCACCAGGGAATTCCCTGGAGGTCCACTGGTCAGGACTCGACACCCTTACTACCGAGGACTTGAGTTCCATCCCTGGTCAGGGAACTAAGATCTTGCGAGCTCCACAGTGCAATCAAACGAAAAACAGGCTCTTGCGTACTACATGCCAGGATGATCTTGGACAGTGAGAGGATGCAGAAAAGAGAAAAACCTGTTCCCCTAGGTGGAGATTAAATGATGCTCTTCGCATCTAAATTGAAACCATTCAGTTCCCCTTAGGCTGCTGGGCTTCTGGTCATCTCCGTCAGGCACTTCTCTGCCTGAAATGCCCTTTCTTTGATAACCTCTTCAGTATTCAACTTTGTCATGTCCTGAAAATGAGGTCCTGCTGACCGCCCCATGTCCCCCGCTTCCCGTTCTGGCACTGAACGTCACTGTGCTCTTTTTGCTCGCCTGTCTTCCACCAGATGTACCTTTTGCAGCTGTCAAAAACAATGAGTGGCATATAACAGTAGATTCTGGATATGTTTGTTGAAAGAATGTTGTATTAAGTACATCTTGAGCTAACCCAGATAAGTGTAAGTGCAGATTGCAATTAGGTACAGGTGGATAGCAGAAAAACCAAGGGATTGTGTTTTTCTCATGTGAAAGAAGATAGTCCACAGTTGCTGGTAGGCATCCAGCTGCTGCTTCATACAAAACAAGTGGTTTCCTGTTTTCTCAAGTTCACCTCATGGTCCAAGTTGGCAACTGGCTCCAGATTAAGTCCATGATTAAGATCCAGAGAAGGAAGCCAGGAGGAAGGGCAAGAAGACTCCTCTCCCAGCTGAGTCAGTTCACTCGAAGGACCTTTCCTGGAAGCCTTGTTCAACAATATCTATCTGTTTTCACGACTTTGGTCCTCCCCACCGGGAGGGAGGCCAGAAATGGAGTTCTTTAGCGCACACGTCGCCCGCCAGAGTAAAACCTGTGCTCCGTCAGTGAGGAGGAAGGGAAGAAGGGATGGGTAGGCACAAGGCTGTCTCTGTCACAGCGAGCAGGCAGGAAAGTCTGTTCTCACATACTTTCAAGGGGTGCTGAGCAGCTGGCAGCCTCTCCAAGAACGCTTTACGTGCTGTTTCTGGAATTTGTTTACAGACGGTTGGATTGGAAACTCTATGAGGGCAAGTGTGTCATTGTGTCATCCCCAGAGCCTGTGGATTCTCTGAAAGTGAATAGAAATAATGAGATAACCATAGTCATGTCTGTGTTCTGAGCTCTGTACCAGGCACTTTACAACATACACATTATCTCATGTTAATTTAGGAACCATGGCAGAGGCTGAGACTGACCGACATGCTGATCACCCAGTGAGACCACAGCTGGCGTGAATGGGAATCATACAGTGGCAGGATTTGAGGACACACCTTCAGCCTCGCACACACTGCGGTTTGAGGTGATTTGTGGAGCTCTGTGGTCAGTCCCTGGCAGGCAGATACTATCCCAAGATGATAGGAAAAGAGACCTAATTTAACTTATCCCATCACCATCCACATTCAGCAATACGATTATCACACTGAGTTTTGTTTTTTTTTTTAATTTGTATTTGGCTGCACTGGGTCTTCATTGCTACATGTGGGCTTTTTCTAGTTGCAGTGAGCAGGCACTAGGACATGCGGGCTTCAGTGGTTGTGGTGCTCAGGCTTAGCTGCCCCATGGCATCTGGGATCTTCCCCACCAGGGATCAAGCCAGTGTCCCCTACCTTGCAAGGTGGATGCTTAACCACTGGACCTCCAGGGAAGCCCCACACCAAGGAGTTTTAACAAGTGTGAGCATTCTCATTTTCACTCCCCGTTAAGCATATAGGTCCCCCATTGGCTCCGCCCAGTTAAGTCTGAAGCCATGGTCCCCACAGTCTTGATGGGCACATTAGGTCTCCTTCAGGGACCAAGGCAGGGAGATCGAAGTGGAATGAATGGGCAGATCACCCTCTCCTGGTGCTAAATGTGAGAACCCTGCTAAAGTCCTTCCAGAAAAGCTTCAAGATGCGTTGATAAAAGTTTAAGCAGTATTGTTAGGAAAGAATAGAACTTTGTAACAATCAGTTACACATACATCACACCAAGAGATGAAAGACACAGTTCTTTGACAAGGAGTCAAATTAGAATGATTACGAAGTATAGCTCTTTCACGTATGTGTAATTTTTCCTATCATTTGACTTCATTACTTAAAAGAATCAGATGTTACACAAACTTTAATATTAATCTAGCTTTGGCAGAGATGTGGTGGTATCACGGATTTGAGCATTTAGCTTTCCAATCCCAGAGAGCAATATTTCTTCTTTCTCTCTATGATTGGATAACCTGTTGCGACCCATTACCAGGGCACTAAATTTCAAATTCTCCATTCACCTGAGTAGGCCGCTACATAACTGGCCATCTTAATTTTATCTTGATTTATTGAAGCTGAATTACATTCCCAACTCTTCCTGGAGCTCTGGGTGAATTTTACTGCAAAAGCAATGGGGAAAGTTGCCGTCATATATCTCTTGCCAGGCAGAGGTTCTCAGTACACAAGGGGTTCCTCGTCCCACTCCTCCACGTCTTAGGTCTGGATTTATAACACTGAAGCCCAGCTCCAGGGTTACATACAGGCATATCCGAGATGAGATGGGGAATTTGATTTTGCAATAATGATTACTTGTTGCTGGAGCCCATATTCCTGCAGGCTCTGCCTTATTCTCCCTCCTGCTGATGAATAAAACTAATTCCAACTGCTACCTTATCTAGCAAAACTCATCTTTCACTCACGAGCGAGACCAAAAGTAGGGAGACAGGACGTCAGGAAAATTTGAGATGCTGGCCACTTTTGTTTCTGTGGCTCAAGGGTTTCTTCTTCCATTAGCACTATTCCTTTAGGAATATTTTCATGTTTTAAACTTGTGTTTCTTTGTGGGGAGAATGAAAGCGCCACAGCTCTTCCAGCCTGCCGAGTTAATGTGATGGCCCATCCGTGCTGTCTCTTCCACTTCAGAGAGGCTGGGTCCCCAGGGCTAGTGAGCTGTAGGAGGGATCCCATGGACTAGGCTTGCCATTTCTGCTGAGGGTCATCTGTGCTTGAGGCCTTGCTGTGGATAATTTTTGTCCCCCACCCCGAACATCATCTGCTTGAGAAATTTGTGCCTGGCAGGCCTGTCTGTCCAAGTTAAGCTTGAAATACAATGGTTAGACAGCTAACCTGACAAGGCATTGCTCTAAACAACAAGGCCCCAGGCTTGCTTTGCACAAGACCACAAACTTCCAGCCATCTGATTACAAATTACAAAGTTTCTTTGGTGCAGTCCACGAACTAGTCTGTTTGTGCAAAAATGGGTTATCCTTCTTCCACTAGCCCAGTTTTTCCTGACCTCGTGCAACACACAATCGTTCACTAGTGTCTGACTTTTTGTGACCCCATGAACTCTAGCCTGCCGGCTCGGCTCCTCTGTCCATGGGATTCTCCAGGCACGAATACTGGACTGGGTTGCTGTTTGCTTCTCCAGGGGATCTTCCCGACCCAGGGATCAAACCCAGGTCTTCCTCATCGCAGGCAGATTCTTTATCATCTGAGCCACGAGGGAATGTTTGGCCCTCTGGTTGGCCTCACCAGCTCTACAGTTCCTGACTGTTCGGCATTTGACTCGAGCCTTGTGACTTGTATGAAAGTACACTAGAGTTAACTGTCATTGTCAGAAGCTTTGGGCATAGACGACAGACAGTGGCATGAGTAGGGTGGTTCTCAGGCTTGAGCATGAATGGTAATCACCTTGGGCTTCCCAAAACACAGATCACTGGGTCCCCGTTTGAGTTTCTGATTCAACAGGGCTGGTGTGACAACCCCACCACGAGAACCACATGTCGGAAGCTTGGGTGACAGAGCAGCTGCACTCATCCACAGACGGGGGCTCTCGTTTTTCACATCCGAGTCCAGTGTGCGGGAGGTGGGCCCCGTGTGCTGTCGGAGCATCCTAACTTCCCATCGGTCGTCTCTGTCCCAATAGCAGCTTCGCAGCAGGAGCTCTCAAGGGAAAGCACTGCACATTCTCAAGGGACGGAGCTACGCAGACAGCAGCGCTCAGGGCAACAAGCGGGATTTGGTCCAGAAAAGAGCAGAACTGTAAGGCTGCTCCCAGAAGACAGCTGACACCAACACGCAGATCGTTATTTCACAGCACACCTGCCTCTAGGCGTAGCATGCCAGCGGCCTTTCCAAAACTTTATATGATTAATACACAGTAATATTAAGTGTATTACCTCTGCTAAGCTGCTAAGTCGCTTCAGTCGTGTCTGACTCTGTGCGACCCCACAGACGGCAGCCCACCAGGCTCCGCCGTCCCTGGGATTCTCCAGGCAAGAACACTGGAGTGGGTTGCCATTACCCCTAAAGACCATCTAATATTTTCCTTTCTTTTCATCAGTTTCTTCCATTTTTAATTTGTTAACCCACTTCAAAAAAGGTTCTACTGGTCCAAGGAAGTCACAAGGTCAGTCCAGACTGACCGACCTGGAAGGGGAACAAAGTCCTTCTCTTGATGGCAGAGCAATGTGCTGTCCCGAGTATACAGGGCAAGGAGGAAGTGTAGACATTTTAGAGTCTCACCCAAGTTCTCCAATCGTGAGTTTCTGTAGGTAAAAAATGGGTATTTTGGTTTTTTAATTATTTGGGGGGGGGGGGCGGTCACGTCTTACAGCACGTGGGATCTTAGTTCCTCAACCAGGAATGGAACCCATCCCCCCTACGTTGGAAGCACAAAATCTTAACCACAGGACCACTAGGGAAGTCCTGAAAGTGGGTGTTTCAATATTTCCTGAAATAGATTAATGTGAAGACTGAGAATGTGGTATGTTATGTGTTGTTTAGTTGCTCGGTTGTGTCCAACTCTTTCGTGACCCCATGGATTGTAGCCCACCAGGCTGCTCTGTCCATGGATCACCCAGGCAAGAATGCTAGAGTGGTTTGCCATTTCCTTCTCCAGGGGGTTGTCCCCACCCAGGGATCAAACCCTCATCTCCTGCATTGCAGGTGGATTCTTTACCATTGAGTCACCTGGGAAACCCATGTTATGTGTGATAACAGTTTATAAATCGTAAAGTGCAAAACATAGGAAGAAATTATAATGGTGGCAGCTAAAGGCAGGCTGGAGGAATGAGAGCAGATTATACAGGGCTTTAAAAGAAGATGCAGGAGGTTACTGAAACAATATTTATTGAGCATTTGATATGTTCCAGGCGCAGTTCTAAGTACTTTTTTTACAAGTTTAATCTTTTTTAAATCATTACAGCTTTATAATGTGGATATTTTATGGCCATTTTGTAGAAAAGGAAATTCAGGCAAGTGGCACAGCCAGAATTTGAACCCAGTTCTGTCTGATTCCATGGAGAAGGCAATGGTACCCACTCCAGTACTCTTGCCTGGCAAATCCCATGGATGGAGGAGCCTGGTAGGCTACAGTCCATGGGGTCGCATGCATTGGAGAGGAAATGGCAACCCACTCCAGTGTTCTTGCCTGGAGAATCCCAGGGACAGGGGAGCCTGGTGGGCTGCCGCCTATGCGGTCGCACAGAATTGAACACGACTGAAGCGACTTAGCAGCTGTCTGATTCCAAAGTGTTAACTACTGCACCTGGAGTTCTTTTGTCGCTTATCTCCTAATCAGTTGGCAATTGGAGAAGGGGAGGGAGCAGCTACCCTAGAACCGCTAAAACAGAGCTTGGGGAGGCACAGCCCAGAATGTTCATGTTTAACTCCACATTAATGTGGAAGAAGCGATCAGTCATGAAGAGGGAGCCCGAAGGTGAATCCAGCCTCTGTGCCCCGTCACCAAATTAAACCTTGGAGATAGAGTTTTGGGTGAAGTAGAAAAGAACAGCTTTAAAACTGTGTGTCCCAACGTGGAGGGGGTAGTGAGAGTTTTATAGTAATGGTTCAAACACTGTGTGATCAGCTCGTGGACACTCTTCTGATGGGCGGTCATGAGGTAAGCGAGAGTCAGCATCGTCAACCTTCTGTTTTCCAACCAGTCTGGGGTCTACACATGCTTGTGGGCAGCTTTCAATTAACTTCTCCCACCTGGTAGGGGTTTCAGTATCTGCAGAAAAGCTCAAGGACATTGTTCTACGTATCCCTTGATGGGGAACCAGCGCCCTGCCCCAAGGCTGCACTTTTTTTTTTTTTTTTTGGCCTCATAGCTTGCAGGGACCCTAGTTCCCCAATCAGGAACTGAACCCAGACTACAGCAGTGAGGGGCTTCCCTGAGAGCTCAGTTGGTAAAGAATCGGCCTGCAATGCAGAAAATCCTGGTTCGATCTCTGGGTTGGGAAGATCCCCTGGAGAAGGGAAAGGCTACCCAATCCAGTATTCTGGCCTGGAGAATTCCATGGACTGTATAGTCCGTGGGGTTGCAAAGAGTCGGACTTGACAGCGACTTTCACTATCTCTCTACAGCAGTCCTAATGAGTCCTAACTACTCGACCACTAGGGAACTCTAGACATTATTGGTCTGTTAACTATTCCTCTCTTGTCTCCACATCCCCTCCCTTTACTAATTAATAACTGTTTGAACCTGCTCCTTGGAACTCAGGGAAGGTCATGGAGGCTGAATGAATTCTGTTCCCTGTAATCAAGAAATGGGGGCCACCGAGAGGTTTTGTGCCCAGGAACCCCACAGGGTCCTGCTAGGTATCAAGCCTGCCCAGGTTTTTCAGTCTTTCAAAGACACTAAGAGACAAGCTTAGGGAAGACTTAGTCTTGCGGGTGCAGAAGGAAACTTGAGTAAGAAAGGTGCCTAGAAGTGAGGAGGATAATGAAGGGCTTTAAAAATAACTATGTTTTCTGGAGGTGGATGCCAAAGGGAGGGAAATGAAAAGTTAGAAGCCTGACTCAATAACTTGCAATAAGCCAAGTTCACATTCTGTTTATGAATTCATCTATTTTATGCCTCTTTATTTCCTCTGCTAGAAATTCCTAAGTTCCATCTTCACCCCACCTCACCTAACACCTCATTTCAGATCTGAAGACAAAATATACCTCCTCTGAGAAGTCTCTCCTGACCACCTCCTGTCCCCAGGTGTCCCGGGTGTGCTGCGCCTTCTTCCACACTATCATTTATAATGCCCTAGGTTGTAAATTTTGGTGGCTAGAGGAGCCCTTGAGGGTAAGCACTGTGCAGGAGAGAGGAGGGAGAAAGGGAGGGATTAAGAGATGAGTCTTAGAAACAGTGGATGAATATAGGAGATGAAGAAGACACTGTCACATTGCACTGTCCACTCCTTTCCACAGGCAGGCAGACTTGTTGAGACTACAAAATGAACTTTATAAAGTTTACCACACAGCCAAAATCACTGCAGATGGTGACTGCAGCCATGAAATTAAAAGATGCTTACTCCTTGGAAAGAAAGTTATGACCAACCTAGATAGCATATTCAAAAGCAGAGATATTACTTTGCCAACAAAGGTCTGTCTAGTCAAGGCTATGGTTGTTCCAGTGGTCATGTATGGATGTGAGAGTTGGACTGTGAAGAAGCTGAGCACTGGAGAATTGATGCTTTTGATCTATGGTGTTGGAGAAGACTCTTGAGAGTCCCTTGGATGCAAGGAGATCCAACCAGTCCATCCTAAAGGAGATCAATCCTGGGTGTTCATTGGAAGGACTGATGCTGAAGCTGAAACTCCAGTACTTCGGCCACCTCATGTGAAGACTTGACTCATTGGAAAAGACCCTGATGCTGGGAAAGATTGAGGGCAGGAGGAGAAGGGGACGACAGAGGATGAGATGGCTGGATGGCATCACTGACTCGACGGGCGTGAGTCTGAGTGACCTCTGGGAGTTGGTGATGGACAGGGAGGCCTGGCGTACTGCGATTCATGGGGTCGCAAAGAGCCAGATGCGACTGAGCGACTGAACGGAACTGAACACAGCAGCAGTAGATTCCTGTCAGCACTGGAATGTGTTTCCTCACGACTGCAGATCACAGCACCCTAGCAAGAAACGGCCCCTCCATAACTACACGTGCTTTCTCTTAGCCTACGGAACAACTGGTTAAGATGTTGTAAATACAGATGCCAAGAACAGATACTTTGCTTTTTACATGGGCATGAATGACTCGGAGAAGTGATTTGGGCAGACTAATCTCTAGACCTATTTCTTCATTTATTAGAAATGACAAAACTGTTCCCCAGAGTTGCCATGATGGCCAAGGTGACAAAGCAGGCACGTCCAAGCCCTCTGTGAATGCTGGTGGCGGCAACAGTACGGACACTGCATTTATGCCGCTATCACTAACATCCCCTGGAGAAGGGAAGGGCACCCCACTCCAGGATTCTTGCCTGGAAAATCCCATAGACACGGGAGCCTGGCGGGCTACAGTTCATGGGGTCGCAAAGAGTCGGACACGACCGAGTGACTAACACACACACACACACACACACACACACACACACATTATTAATATTGTTCTATAAATTCCCTCTCCGCCAACCTCTCCAAACCTCTCCAGCGGGTTTGCTGCAGCTGCTGCTGCTGCTGCTGCTAAGTCGCTTCAGTGTGTCCGACTCTGTGTGACCCCATAGACGGCAGCCCACCAGGCTCCCCCGTCCCTGGGATTCTCCAGGCAAGAACACTGGAGTGGGTTGCCATTTCCTTCTCCAATGCATGAAAGTGAGAAGTGAAAGTGAAGTCGCTCAGTCGTGTCCGACTCTTGGCGACCCCATGGACTGCAGCCCACCAGGCTCCTCCATCCGTGGGATTTTCCAGGCAAAAGTACTACAGTGGATTGCCATTGCCAGCGGGTTTAGGGAGGAGGAATAAGTTTAGCTCTAACTTCCATATATCCCCTGCCGGCAGCACCTGCCCTAAACCACCATGGCGGCACCGGCTTCCTTCAAGGTCAGGGCACTGGCTCCACCGTAGGGCCCGTACGGGAACCGCCCCTAGGTTGATTCGGCTTCCCCGACGCCCTTTGATGACGCCAAAGCCCCGCGCAGGGAGAGCGGTCCGCCGAGGTGTGCGCAGGCGCAGCGCGGTCGCGGGTGGGCGGCGCTGGTCGGGATGAGCGGCGGTGGGACGGAGACCCCGGGGGGTTGCGAGGCCGCCCCGGGCGGCGGCGGCGGCGGCGGCAAGAAGAAGGACTCTCTGGGGTTCGCGGGCTCGCCGGCGCACCTCATTATCAGGGGTATGGCGTAGCAGGCTCTCGCCTGGTGGTCCCAGCGCAGCCCCACCGACCGGGCGGCGCCCTCTGACCCGGGGCCGAGCCGCAGGTCGAGCCCCGGCGGCCTCGGGCTTGCGGCGGGCTGGGGCTGGGGCTGGGGGACCCTGGCCCGGGCGCGTCCCCTTTTCTCCGCGCCTGGTGCCTCCCAGCAACGGCAAACCGACCCAGCCCCTCCTGCTTCCTTGTAGAAGCCGCCTGTTTTGAAAGTTTATGTTAATCGCTTTATCCTTCTGAAACTTGCCTTTGTGCTTGACGTTTTATTTGTGTGATTTGTCCATGTTAAATAAATGTTACCCCACTGCATTCATTTAAATTCACTGCTTTTTAAATTCCATAAGTATATTCGGTTGTTTCCGCC
>SJXQ01003983.1:460916-496650 GCA_006408695.1 Aepyceros melampus | reverse complement strand
GCCTCTTAGTGAGCAATCATACATTGTCTCTCTTTTGTATAAGAGGTTTTTCAAGGGCACATACTTAGGCATGAAATTGCTGGGTGTGCATGTCTTCTAATTTTACTAGATGTGGCCAGATTGCTCTCTCAAACCTCTTTAGCGATTTACTAACCAGATAATCCACAGTCTGAACTGGATTTTAATCTCAGCATGAAATTGCTGGGTGTATATGCCTTCACTTTATTAGATATTGCCTAATTGTTCTCAAAACGGCTTTACCAGTTTACTAACCGGATAATTCATAGTTTGAACCAGATTTTAACCTGCGTATGTTTATGGGGAACAGGAAGAGTGAAACAAGCTAGAGATTGTGCCACTTAGCATGGGTTGACCTTGAATTTCATTTTCTCTTTACAGATCTTGGAGAAATTCATTCAAGGCTCTTAGATCACAGACCAGTTATCCAAGGTGAAACCCGTTATTTTGTCAAAGAATTTGAAGTGAGTATTTGCAACTCATTTTGCAAAAATACCACCCTGATCTGCTTGTGTTAATACACAGAAGGGGAATTCTCTAGTTTTAAAATCTCTGCTTTCTGTTCTTGTGTCCATAAAATATACAATGTAAGACTTATTAAGAGACATTGACATGAATAGAGGGAACACAAGTGTAGGTGGGAGGAGCCTCGGGCTCCAGGTCTGGGGTCTGCTTTGGCTTGTTTACTGTCTGTTGAGCTCAGTTTTTCTTCTGTAAGATACTGCTGCTGCTGCTTAGTCGCTTCAGTCGTGTCCGACTCTGTGCTACCCCATAGACGGCAGCCCACCAGGCTCCCCTGTCCCTGGGATTCTCCATGCAAGAACACTGGAGTAGTTTACCATTTCCTTCTCCAATGGATGAAAGTGAAAGTGAAGTCGCTCAGTCGTGTCGGACTCTTAGCGACCCCATGGACTGTAGCCCACCAGGCTCCTCCATCAATGGGATTTTCCAGGCAAGAGTACTGGAGGGGGCGCCATTGCCTTCTCTGTCTGTAAGATGAGGTATAGTTAAAAAAAAAAAAAAGAAAGAAAAATTTTAAAGATGGATGGGTCCATTTTTTCCAGACCCCTTTTCTGTATTCTTTTTTTCTCATTTGAGGCAGCAGCATCTATCCAAAGCTCTCCAGTTGAAGCAGGAGAATCACCCCTGGCTATTCCCTCTCCTGTAGGTCACGTTCCGCGATCAAGTTTCTAGACATTACTGCATAAATGTATCCTTTCTGATTGGTATGCCTGCCCTATCAACCCAGTCAAATCTAGTCTTCACCCTGCTGCCAGAGTAATAGTTGTTGAGTCGCTCAGTCGTGTCCGACTCTCTGTGACCCCATGGACTGTAGCATGTAAGTCTCCTCTGTCCTCCACTCTCCCAGAGTTTACTCAAATTCATTGAGTCAGTAATACTGTCTAACCAGCTCATCCTCTGCCGCCCTCTGTTGCCTTCAATCTTTCCCAGCATCAGGGTCTTTTCCAGTGAAAAGACCCTCTTCGAATCAGGTGGCCAAAGTGTTGGAGCTTCGGCTTCAGCTTCAGTCCTTCCAGTGAATTTTCAGAGTTGATTTCCTGTAGGATTGACAGGCGAAGGAACTCTGCCAGAGAGTTTAAAATGCTCAGATGTCATTTTCTGTCTATAGACAAAGGCTAGTATCCTGTTGTGACCTGGTCCCTGTCTTTCTAGCTGGACCATCCACCACCCAGCCTCTTACGTTCTGTCCCCACAGTCGTGATGCACCAGCCTGCCATCCTGTTGCATTTGACTGTGGTTTTGCACATGTATAATTGGTTCACTGTGCATCGCATAGTAACACCCCAAGCTCCTGATAGGTTGATGGTGGTTAATGGTGTTATACAAACAATTTTGTGATTCTCTGAGTCAGGATTTTATTTTCAAGTGAGACTCCAAGCAGGTAGTCTTTTGTCTGCCAAAAGGAGGGAAGGTTTCCATAAGCCCTTTACAAGTCCAGAAAGCCTCTGGTACAGAGCACTCAAGCATGACAGGGCTGTTGCGCTGAACACCATTTCTGGGCTCAGCAGACGCAGAGTCGGCAGAACACCTGCTTCACAGCGTTGTTGTGAAGATGAAAGGTGTGTGTACCTGAAGGTGGCTGTTGGTTTTCTTCATCATCATTACTTTTGTTGCAGGATAAGAATAGTTATCCCTCACACAGAAAACTCACTAGACCCTGTCCCCTTATCCTGCTATGTAAAGATCGTTGGCAGTTCCTTAGTGAGAAAAAAGTCTAGATACAGTGTGGCGGGTAGTCTGCTCAGGGTCTTACAGGGTGGAAATCCGGGGCTGGGCCAGGCTCCATCGTTACTTGATGCTCAGGGTCCTCCTGATTCCTGTGACTGTGGTGGGACTCACTTCCTCATTGAGGTAGATGAAGGTCCCATTTCCTTGCTTGCTGTCAGCTGAGAGTCATTCAGCTCCTAGCCGCCCACCTTCCTTGCCATAAGGTCTCCTCTTCAAAGATTTGGGCTTCCCTGGTGGCTCAGCTGATAAAGAATCCGCCTGCAGTGCAGGAGACCTGGGTTCAATCTCTGGGTTGGGAAGATCCCCTGGAGAAAGGAAAGGCTACCCACTCCAGTAGCTACCCATTCTGGCCTAGAGAATTCCATGGACTCTGTAGTCCATGGGGTCGCAAAGAATTGGACATGACTGAGCGACCTTCACTTACTCACTCACAGACTTAACAAGTGGAGACTCCATCAGGTGGAATCCCTTTCATGCTTTAAGTCTCTTTTGCTGAGAAGAGCCCTGGCCTTGTTAAGGACTCACTGATGAAGTCAGGCCTCCTTGGGATCGTCTCCCTTAAAGTCAGCTGATGTGAGACTTTAAGTAAACTGTAGAGTAGCTTCTCAGCAGGACCTCCATTAGGGTTTGACTGAAGAACTGACAGGTGTCTGTGGGCTTTCCGTGTGGTGCAGCTGTAAAGAATCGGCCTGCCGATGCAGAAGACAGGGATTCGACCCTGGGTTGGGGAGGTCCCCTGGAGTGAGCGATGGCAGCCCACGCGGCATTCTTGCCTGGAGAGTCTCGTGGACGGAGGCGCCTGGCGGCCGTAGCCCGTGGGGCCGCAGGGCCCAGCAGGGCTGGGCAGTGCTGCTGTTGCCCAGTCACTCAGTCTGTCCAGTTCTTGGCGACCCCGTGGGCTGCGGCACGTCCCCTTCTCCCGCCTTTAATCTTTCCCAGCGTCAGGGTCTTTTCTAGTGAGTCAGCTCTTCACATCAGGGGGCCAAAGTATTGGAGCTTCAGCATCAGGCCTTCCAATGTTTCCTTTGGATGGACTGGTTGCAGTCCAAGGGACTCTCAAGAGTCTCCTCCAGCCCCACAGTTCAAAACCATCAGTTAGCTTTCTTTATGGTCCCACTCTCATATCCATACATGACTACGGGAAAACCATAGCTTTGACTAGACAGACCCTTGTTGGCAAAGTAACGTCTCTGCTTGTTAATATGCTATCTAGATTGGTCATAGCTTTTCTTCCAAGGAGCAAGCGTCTTTTAATTTCCTGGCTGCAGTCACCATCTTCAATGATTTTGGAGCCCAAGAAAATAAAGTCTGTCTCTGTTTCCATTGTTTTCTCATCTATTTGCCATGAAATGATGGGACCAGATGCCAGGATGTTAGTTTTTTGAATGTTGAGTTTTAAGCCAATTTTTTCACTCTTCTCTTTCACGTTCATCAAGAGGCTCTTTAGTGCCTCTTTGCTTTCTGCCATAAGGGTGGTTTCATCTACACATCTGAGGTTATTGACCTGCATACAGATTTCTCAGGAGGCACGTAAGGTGATCTGGTACTTCCATCTCTTTAAGAATTTTCCAGGTTGTTGTGAATCACACAGTCAGAGGCTTTGGTGTAGTCAATGAAGCAGATGTTTGGAACATCTGGAACTCTTGCTTTTTCTGTGATCCAGTGGATGTTGGCAATTGGACCCTCTGGTTCCTTTTCTAAATCCAGCTTGAACCTCTGGAATTGCTCGGTTCTCGTCCTGTTGACGCCGCTTAGAGCACAGCACAGGGTGTATCCGGAGGTGGGGTCTTGGGGACCACCTTGGACTTCTGCCTCCCAATAAGCTCTTTTTACTACTTAGGTTTTTCTTACTCTCTGCTTGTTTATTGCCTCTTACCCTTCACAAGAATGTAGACAGTTAACCATTCTTACGCTTTGCTGTATCCAGGTGCCTGAAAGAGTGTCTGGTGTGTTGAAGGTCCCTAGTATGATCCAGGGGAGCCGTTGGCAGAGCTGGGGCTGGAACTTGGCTTTTCCATACGTCATCTTGCTCCCCCCTGCCCTAGGCTGACTAATTTGAAATACTAAATAGTTTTTGTTTTTTTTAAAGTTTGTAAATGTGTCTCTAAAGACCTGTGTGTGTGTGTGCGTTCAGTTGTGTCCAAGTCTTTGCGACCCCATGGACTGCAGCCCACCAGCCCCCTCTGTCCATGGGATTCCCCAGGCAAGAATGCTGGAGTGGGTTGCTTCCCTTATCCAGGGGATATTCCCGATCCAGGGATCAAACCCACGTCTCTGATGTCTTTTGCATTGAGAGGTGGATTCTTTACCACTAGCACCACCTGGGAAGGAGATTGTTTACTAAAGAAGAAAATTTTCACACTGGATATGGTAGATGTAAGCTTGTTGGAGAAGTCCAACAGAGTGTCTTGAGCACTTTTGCAGGAGACCTCGCGTTAGGAACCAGCGCTGTTTCCGTGGGTGAGACAGACCCCAGCCCCTCTTCATGCAGCCAGGCTGACTCCTGTCCTCACGGAGGAATGGTCTCTGAAGGGCTCGGAGCATTTCATCACCGTGCTAGCGCTCTCTGCAGCTGCCTGTCGCGTCACTTGTCTTCATGAAAGGTCCCCGATCCTGGCCTCTCCCACAGTCACCTCCGGGTGGTCTTTCTGGGAGTTCAGTGGAAATTCCTCTACATCAGGCTCAGCTGCTTTTTCTGTTACACTCTAACCTTTCCCCTTCAAATTGTGAGGGAGACGCTGAGAGTGTTTTAGAGATTTAGAGTTGAGTAGATATGTGCGCTATTTACAGCTCTTTTCTTGGCCCAATAATACCCTCTTCTACTTAATGAAAGCTGTCTTCCCTGAGTTGCACAGCTGGGCCCGGAGGAAGGGTGAAGAGTGCTGTCAGGGCTTCCTGGAAGCTTCCCGTCTTTTCTTTTTTAATTTATTGAAGTACAGTTATTAACAGTGTTTCAGGTACACAGCAAAGGGATTGAGTTATGCACACACTGTTTTTCAGATTCTTTTCCATTACAGATTATTACATGACGTCGAACGTGGTTCCTTGAGTTTCGTCTTCTCTAGACCATTTAAATGTGGTTCACTTGAAGCAAACCGGCTCACATTTAAAGGGAAGCTCGTTTGTAGTTTTTGCATTTTTTAAAGTTAATGCACCTGGCAACAATGATCTTTTTCTTGATAAAATTTTGTCTCCAAAAGGAAGGAGTCAGTGCCACATGGTGGCAGCGTTTCGTCAGTTATCGGCGTCCTGTTCAATACTGTGGGCCCTCTTTTTGTGTTTGCTAGTGTTTCAGGACCCTTGACTGTCTTGCTCCCGACTTTGCACAGCGCTTTTCTTCCCCCGATTCCAGTCAGTGCTGTGAACAGAGATCCCGGTGGGGCCCCTCGGGTGCACGTCTGCCTGGTGGTCTCAGCGAGTAAGGAGGTGCAGACCTCTGAGAGGGGAGGCCCGCGCGGGTCACAGTTCACGACCTGCGGTCCTGCGCCAGCTCCTTGCTTCATCTTCAGCAAGTTTCATTCTCTGTTTCACTCGAGTTCCCGAATATACCCGACTGTGTCTGAAGGAAGGTGTTTGGTTCCTAGGGACAGACCCCTGAAGAGAGTGGCTCTCCTTTCCTCCCACAGCGGCCAGAGCGCCACGACCTTAACCTTTCCTCCAGCAGGGCTGCTCACTTCCTCTTGCTCACAGGGTGGCTTCGGGAGGCCAGCCATCACATATGCGTTTCCTGCAGCAGCAGGGAAGGCAAGTGGGAAGCAGCTAGTGGTATCTGCTCCACAGGCACCTTTCCCACCAAATGCTTTCCAGGTGGCTCAGTGGTAAGGAATCACCTGCTAACATAGGAGATGCAAGAAACACAGGTTCGATCCCTGGGTGGGAGAGATTCCCTGGAGGAGGAAATGGCAACCCACTGCAGTGGTCTTGCCTGGATAGATCTAGGGTGAGAGGAGCCTGGTGGGTTACAATCCTTGAGGTCGCAAAGAGTTGAACACGACCGAGCAGGCACACCGCCACGGCAGTGACTCCAGGAATGCTTGGTGATCACCACCAAGTGGAATTTGGGTGTTCAGAGGAAGAGAGAGGAGGGGAACGGATCCAGAACTGTCTGCCTCAGCAGATACACAAAAACAAATAAGAAACAGTCTCTACTTCCAGGGATTTACCAGCTGCAGAGAGCAGATTGTGATGATGAAATTATGATGATAAAATCAGCACAGTGATTGAGATCTCAGAAGAGGGAACAACTCTCACCTGAGTTGGGAGGGAACTTTTCAGAAGGGGGCTGATGTTTGACCTGAGAAAGAAACGTAGATGTTAGAGAAATACAGAAGAAGTGGAGGCAATGTGGATTAAATTTGAGGGAGGAAAAAAAGATTGTTCAGATAGCTGCAGTAATGAGAAGAGTTGGGAAGGTTCATGTTGATGCATTTGAATGTTGATTTATTAAAGAGAAAAATCCCTTGGAAGGCAGGACAAAGTAAAATTTCACTTGACATCTGATCTCTCATTTTGGTTAGGTTGTAAAAGTATCTCAGATTATTAAATGTAAGGAAAAAGTCTATCCCCCATATGACATGTAATAAATTTATATATATACACAGTATGGTTTTAGGACTTGTGGGACTATTATTTGAAGGAAAGAAAAATTTAAATATTACATCAGTCTCTCATTTCCTCTCTGATACTATTACATCTTTAATGTAAAAATATAATAACTGTACTAATACTCTGAATAATTGCTAACATTTTTAAGTGTTTTGTGCCAAGTACTGTCTTAAGCACATTATATGAGCACTTGTTATCAGTTTCAATTTGAGAAAAGTTCACTGGATCTGTAATTTTATGGGGTTTATACATCAGAAACCAAGCTTCATTCTTTCATTATCTCTCAACTTCTGTATAAGTTTAAAAATTTTTATTATGGAAAAATTAGAGTAAAATGTCTTACCCAGCTGCTCCGTAAGATGGTTCAAAACAAAACCTCTAGTAACTACTATACCATTATTTCCTCATAATCACATTTACCACGCTTCATTTTCAATGAACTTTTTGCATTGTATTATTTTAAGATTTACAGTAAACTTACTAATGCAGCACAGAGTTCTCGTGTACCCCTCGCCCACTTTCTCCCATTATTAATCTTTTATATTAATTACTGTGCTACATCGGTAAAAACTAAGAGACTGACACTGGAACATTACTACTAATGAAACACCAGCCTTTGCCCACATTTCACCAGTTTTTCCATTACAGCCCTCTTCCTGTCCCGGGACCTAATCCAGGGCAGCACACTGCTTTTAATCGTCATGTCTCTCCAGTCCGCTTTGGTCTGTGACAATTTTTTGGGCTTTCCTTGTTTCTCTTGATCTTGACAGTCTTGAGTTTTGGCCAGTATCCTGTAGAGTGTGGCCCCGTCTGGGTCTGTCTGATGTTTTCCTTAGGATTAGACGGGGCTGACACACTCTGGGAAGGCGTCCCAGCAAGGGAGCACGTCCTTCTGGTCACGTCACCTCTGGAGGTGCATGCCGTCATCATGACGTCACTCACGAGGTCACCTTTGTTGACTCCACCCTGAAGTCCATGGTTTTCTCATTCCTCGCTTTATTCTCCGGAAGCGAGTCACTCAGTCGAGCCCACCCAAGCAGGAGGGTGGGTTAAGCTCAGCCTTCTGAAGCTGGGGCTGGGCTCCAGGTCCCAGGACCACCCCCAAGTGCATCAGTTCACCAGCACTAATCAGCAGGCTGGTGCCCGAGGTTTATCGTGGCCAAAGGAGGCAGAGCAGACTCGCAAAGGGAACAGGTGTCTGGGGAGGCGTCTAGAGGAAGCCAGGCAGAAACTTCCAAGAGCGTCTCACCCGGTGGAGTCATACAAGCATGCTTCACTCCCCCGGGAGTGGGTTGTGACAGCATGTGATGTGTTGTCTTCCTGGGAAGCTCATCTGAGCCTGGGGGTCCAGGGTTCTTACTGGGGACCTGACAAGCAGACAGCCTCTGCCTGGCACATATCAAAGTTCTGGACTCCTGGAAGGAGGGGGGGGTCTTGTCATTCATGGGAAGTGTGACCTGCTTGGGGGCTGTTGGCTGGTCAAGTTCCCAGTCCCCACAAAGGCCAGCCATGCAGGCAGGCCTTCATAAGGTGGTCTCAGGCCCTGAGTGATAACTCTCATCTACACAGGGAAGAACCCACATGTTACTACTTTTTCCACACTTATTTGTGGAAGTGGAATCTGAGCATCATAACAGAAGCTTTATGATAATAAGAACAACAAAATGTAATTTAAAATCTGATCGTTTCTTTGCCACAGATGAAGTGCGTGGAATCTAGGTCTCTCCTCTTATTCTTTTAGTGTTTCTTATGCCCATTTTTAAACATTGGTATGAAAATACGACTCATATTTGCAACTTCTGAAGCATTTCATAATTTAAAAAAAATACCTCCAGGTTGTGACCTCAGTCATCGCCAATTAATTAGAAGAAGGCTGTATGAATTTCAGTAATATGTAGCAAAATAGCAACCAAAACTTGGGTGGAAGTCTCAGTAATTGCTAAGATTTAAGGCACAATATGTACTTTTCTTTTAAAAGGAAAAACGTGGTCTTCGAGAAATGCGAGTTCTTGAAAATCTAAAGAATATGATCCATGAGACAAATGAACATACTCTTCCGACGTGTAGAGCAACAATGCAGGACAGCTTAAACCAAGTTCTCCAGAGATGTAAGCCAGCGTTTTTTTTATATTGCTTTATTTCATAACACACGCTCTGCCCAAACGGATTTCCCAGGGTGTTTGGTGGGAGGTGGAGACGAGAGAGGGAAGCCGCCCAGTTTCAGAAGTCAGGTGATTAGTGTGTGACGCCCTTGATGTTCAGAGCATCAACCTCCTCAGCAAGGTGGGGTGCAAGATTTCCCTTCCAGGGTGTAAGAAAATTGAAACCTTTTTTTACCTTAAAAAATGTATCTGCAAGAAAATGTCTGATGGCCAGGAATTAGGGTATGCAATGAAGCTTCATTGCCAAGCAGGACACCAGAGTTTTTAACTTAAAAAAAAAGTCCTGTCATAAATGTTTGTGTTTTATCGCTTTTTGCATTAAGCCAAATGTTTTAATGTGGAAAGATGTTTGCTAAAAAGAATATTCTTTAAACATCAAATTATAAAATCAAAGGAGTTTTATGAGTAACTGAGGTAACTGAGTTTAAAATTAGAAGTGTTAAAAGAAACTCGGGGCTTCCCCTCAAACCCACATTGATGCTGTTCAGTTTGTCCAAGGACAGAGGGTGCTGGCAAATAATGAGGGGCGGAAAACGAAGCAGCGTCTTTCTAGGGGAGAAGGGAAGCACCAGGACTTCCCTGGTGGCCCAGTGGCTGAGACTCCGCGCTCCCCTTGCAGGGGCCTGGGTTCCATCCCTAGACGGGGAGCTATTGATAGATCCCACACACCGCAACTAAGAGTTCGCATAGCTCAGCCATAGCTGAGACCTGGTGCAGCCAAATAAGTTTGGTGGTTTTTTTTTTTTTTTTTTTTAAAGAAAGCAAAGGCTGGTGACGTAGTGGCCTGTGAGGGGAAAGGCGGGAGGGCTCGGTTAATGACTGAGTTACATGAGGGTGTGTGTGCAAGTCTGGGTGAGTCTGCGCCCTCGGATGCTCAGGGGAGGATCGAGAGCACAGGGCGACATGTGGTTTCTCTGAGTGGAAGAGGGAAGAGTCTAAACCTGATCTCGGGCTTTACATGTCGCTGCAGACTTGCCCTTGCTCCTTCGTACAGTCAATTCCTTAACCTTGAGAAGCTGTCTAGACATTACACTGGAAATAAAACTCAGATTTATTGATCTGAATGCCTGTGTATGCTTTTTAGATGGGCTGTAACTTTTATTTTATACACTTTGAGTAAATAAAAATAAGTAGGATTATAATTAGTTAAAAAAAAAAACTATGAATGGATTTTTCAGTCCATTTAATTCCTGGGTCATTGCTGTTTCTGATGGGAAGCCTCATGTTAAAAGCAGAGTCTTGGGACTTCCCTGGTGGCCCAGTGGTTAAGAATCTGTCTGCCAGTGCAGGGGACACAGGTTTGATCCCTGGCCCACGATCCCTGGATCCGTGGGGCAGCTCCGTTCCTGCATTGCAGCTGCTGAGCCTGCACGCTCTAGCGTCCATGCTCCACACCAAAAGGAGCTATCACAATGAAGGCCTGGGCACCACAACTAGAGAAGCACCCTACTCGCTGCAGCTGGAGAAAGCCCACGGGCATCAGTCAAGCTCCAGGACAACCAAAAATAAATTTAAAAAAAAATTTTTTTTTTAAAGCATAGTCTTCACAATGAAATAGCAAAGTTTTTAGAGGTCACAGGGAATCCAGACAGGTAAATGTATTTTCCTAAAAGGAAGAATGAAAATGTGAGGCGATAATGAAAGTTTTAGCATTAGAAATACACAGCGGCCTTGGGGGTACTGCTGCTGCTGGAAACAGGAATGGCTTCCCCAGTAGGCTGCAGTCTAAAGATGGCCTTGTGCCTCTTATCACCAGCATCACAGGTATAATGGAGATAATCGTTTGCTTTCAGAGCCAGCATAGTTTTTTAAAAATTGGCCTGGGCCCAGCTGCTGTTCCTGGGGAATTTCATGTTTGAAAAGCTGACATTTTAAGCCGCGATGCTGGCTTGTGTTTATCTATGGGATATACTCTCATCTAAGTAAATTAAAGTTAAGCTACAGGGTTAGTGATGGTGGAGTTTTGTCTTGTGCCTGTCAGGCCTGTCTTAGCTCTGCACATCTGAGAGCTGAGCTGGGCATGCGGTCAGCTGAGACTCCCAAAACTTGGTATGCGGACCTTCAGCTGTTGGTCTAACACTGTTCGTGAAACTGAGCTACAGTGGGCCGTTGGGGGCTCATCCTGGACTGTTGGCACAGAGACGGTTATAGAATCCTAGCTGAGTGTCTTGCATTGGGTGAGCAGGGGTGGCAGAGCCAAGAATCACCTCTGCCTTCTGGGAATTTTAACCCCGGAAAGTCCCTGAGCTCTGGGAGGACGTGTAAGTGGGGAGAGTCACCCATGCAGCACCCTGTCATCAGGACACGGCCTTTATGTTTCTCCATCCCAAAGACACCGCTGAATGTCTGTTCTTCTTGCTTAGAATCAGGAACCAGGCCTCCTTTTGAGAGGGTAAGAAGGACAGAAGGTCTCTAGGGTGTTTCTCAATTTAAGTTAACTAACAAGGCCATAATAAAAGAATTTTCTCTCCCTTCCTGCCTTCCTCTCTCTTTTTAAAACTTTATTTTTCATTATTTAAACAAATGGATATATATCTAAGTAATAAGAAAGTAGAAATAAGAAAATAAGAAAAAGAAGAAAGCAATAAATCAGTTTAATTATCTAAAGATAACCGTTGGTTTTTAACTTTGGTGAATTACCGCACCGACATCTTTGTGTATATATGTCGAAATAGAATGCTGAGTGGAGGTGTTAACAGACTGAATAGTTGGGAAGATGTGAGGGGCAGAAGAGAACTTTTGGTAAGAATGGGCTCGGGCAACTTTTAAGTTAAGGTATTAATTTTTAAATTTTACTTCAATTTAGCAGAACAAAATCTCAAGTAAAACTGAAGGAAATACATTAAAATAATTTTTTCTTTGTTGTAAGAGAGAGTTACTGAAAGATCACTCAGAGAAAAATAATGATTAAAGGATGGGCAGAAGTTAGAGTGCTGTTGTTTCTGCATTAGGGAGGCTCAGGACCTCACCCCTTCCCTCTGCTTCTCCCCCCCAGCCTCTCAGTTGTGACCCCTAACTGTTTACAAGTGAGGCTTTACAGTATTTGCTTTCCGTTCTGCAGTAATAATACTGCCAATTGTTTAGTCTTCAGTTCAGTCGCTCAGTTGTGTCCGACTCTTTGCGACCCCATGAATCGCAGCACGCCAGGCCTCCCTGTCCATCACCAACTCCCGGAGTTCACTCAGACTCACGCCATCGAGTCCGTGATGCCATCCAGCCATCATATCCTCTGTTGTCCCCTTCTCCTCCTGCCCCCAGTCCCTCCCAGCGTCAGAGTCTTTTCCATGAGTCAACTCGTAGCATGAGGTGGCCAGAGTACTGGAGTTTGAGCCTCAGCATCACTCCTTCCATTTCTTTCTGCTTTGGTTGGTTTGGGGTCTGTATTGCTGGGCTTATGGTTCTGTTTGCCTCCTTAGTTCTGCGGTCTCATTTTTCATGCCGTGTGTTTGATGTCTTTTGATAAACTCGTGTGATTATTTTTCTTAGGGAGCATTTGTGGAGAATGCTGAGGCTTTCTTTGAGGATGGAGGCGTTGTCTTATCTGCCTCTCCCATATTGAATCCCTTTCTCCCTACTCCCTCGCTCTGTTTCTCTGCAAATTAAAGCATGTTAGAGTTCTAAGAATTTTGTCAAGCCACTTTCTCTTTCTCGGGGTGGGGTGGTTATGGTGAGGTGAGGCGTCTCGGTCCTTCATAGAATCTGTTCCTGTTGCTACTGAATTAGGAACAACCTCTATACGTGAGTAGAAGAGATGGGAAAGGCTAGAGAAATGAGCCTTTTCCCCGTGGAGTCTCGACATGTGAGGAAAGGGAAAAGAAAAGTGTAGTCACTTCTAAGGTAGTTTTCTTAGATTTTAGGAAAGCAGGTTTCCTTAAATTTGGAAAGCAAACCTTTTTTTGGTCATGTGGATGGAAAGTTAAAAAATACGTTACTTCAGAGACTGAGATTTCTACAGATGGATATTCTAAGTACGAGGATAATTGTGATAAGGAAAGTGTGCCTTTGTCAGATGTGTTCTGATTAAGTTTTTAGACGGCAAAATAAATGTCATGTTCCTGTAACTCTTAGATTAAGCCCAGAAAATGAAGCACCCAAAGTCCATAAAATGGATCTTTTAAAAATTATGTCCAGAAGTGGTGGGGGGGACCAGGAAATGATGGAACCACTGCTCAGGAGAGATGATGTAATATTAATATACCACAGAAAGAAGGCAGTCTAATCAGCTCCTGTTTTGTTTTCAGCTTTTCTATTAGAACAAACAGTGATTGGGAACCTTCACTTTTAGTACCTCAGTGTTGTCTTTGATTTGACTAGAACAAATGGCTCCTGATAAGAACTTGACTTTTTAACAGTGGCATCCTCCTCTTTGCCATGCTGTCCCAGGGAGGGGCCTAACATTCTTCTGAAGGAAGTCCCGGTGCCTGCCCTGCACGGAGCTCTGAGCCCACTGGGGCTGGCTCGGGGCGGGTAGAAGGCATACTTGTGAAATAGCTGGGGAAGCCTCTGTTTGAGGCAATGCAAGGTCACATGGTAGGAGATACACTTGCCTGATGAAAGAATTTCAAATAAGAGTAAATCCATGTAGGGGAGGGACTCATCTGGAGGGCTTTATGAAGGCACTAAACCTAAGAGTGGGCTTTTGGAACGTAAACATCATAACTAGAGGAGGGGAATAAGGAAAGTGCTTTGCCTAGGGAGAGGCCAGGGTGTGCAATAATGGTAGCAGTAGCTTTCTTGACTGCTTACCATGTGCAAGAACCTCTGCTCTGAGGGGCTTTTAACTATTACTGTTAATCTTTCCGTGGTTTTTAAGCATGCTGTCTACTTCGTTACCTATTTCTCCTATCAGCTCTTAAGTCCTCTCACCAGTCCTTACGTTCATTTCACAAATGAGGAACTAAGATTCTGAGAGGTGAGGAGCAGCAGTGGTAGCACCTAGTAGGTGCTCAAGAAATCACCTGACCAACGGCTGGGTGAGGAAGCAGACACGCCCCGGGGCAGTTACACAGGGAGTAAGAGCTCAGCTCTAGGTGTGACTGACAGAGGCTGACTCTCAGCCTGCACGCCAGCCAGTGAAGTAAGTGAAAACGTGTGTGTGCAGAAATAAAATGGGTCTGGGAAATGCAGAGGTTTGGCGTGATGGACCACTGTCCTTGGTGAAATCGTGAGAGGGGTAGAGTGTTGAAGGTGAGAGCCGAGTCTGCAGAGTCGGGGTCTGATTTTAAGTCCTGCTCTCGTGTCTGTTAGTCACATTACTGCCATTACGGACATTTCACTTCTTCACACCTCAGTTTTTTTATAGATGCCAAAAATCTATAAAATGGGACGGTGATCCTCACCTAGTAGGAAAGTGGAGAGGAGTAAAATGTAGATAGTACTTAGCGCAGCTCTTGGCACATAGTCATACTCAGCAATTAGCTGCAATAATTATTACCAGCTGTTGCAGTTCATTGCAAAGGGAACTGACTCAAAAGCAAGCAGGCCAGAGAAACCTGAGTCTGGCAGTGGCAGCCAGCGTGAATTAAAGGATGGGAGAGGAGGCGAGAAGACTAGCGGAAGGTCGTTGGAGCTTTCTGGGTATCTATCAGGTCCTGCCTGCAAGGGAGCAGCAGAATGATGAGGAAACGGAGAGAGGAAGTGGATGAATCAGAGACACTGTGAAGGCTGCTCCATCAGAAGGGAAGATTATCAGGTGTTTTATATCTTTTCAGAGAATCTTGAGGTTGTTGATGATGACTTGTCATCGAAATTGGTACTAAGTGTCCTTGGCTCACAAATGATAGTGGTTCTCATTATGCCATTCCAAATCTTTTCTTTTTTTTCACTTTTTAGCCACCATGCCATGAACAAAACCAGCTTTTTTGGTGTAGTTTCTTGAGATCTAAGACAATCCAAATGTTTTTTTGTTTGTCCTTTTGTTTTTTAATCCAGATAAGTCTCCCCTTGAGTAAGGGCTGGTGACTGAAAATCCACTGTCTGTTTTATTTCAGTGCAAGCAGCTACTGACTCGGTCTGTAGACTCCAGCAGAGGGAACAGGAGCGAAAAAAGGTAAAAGTGGAACCTTTGGATAATGGAGCCTGTAACTCCAGGGCTTTTATCATCATAGTATTAGCAGTTACTTTTGGTTAAAAAAAAAAAAAAAAACCTCTGAATTTGTTTTCTTTTATGCAGTGATTTTTAAAGATTAAAAAATGGCTGATTCATTGAAGATGTGCTGAGTCAGTGAAGTCACATAATTGCACTGTGTATTTTTATAATCAGATTGCAGACTTTTTTTTTTTCCTTTTCAACATTTCCATCTTTTCCCTGAAAATGAATTTCTCTCTAGGAGGAGAAAGAAGAAGACTTTTACATGGAACAGAAAATACCCACCAGCTTGGAAATAGCAGTCTTTGAGCCTGAAGCCTTGAGTGTATGATGTATATTTTTTCTAGAGAAGGAGGCATTCATGCCTGTGGATGGGCTCTTTAATGACTAATCTGAGTGTGTGTGAATCTCTTGCTGGGTAATGCTTTGCTTATTTAAATTATATCTTAACTAAATTCAGGTGTGGAAAAACAGCACAAGAATTTAAGTTCCCATGATACTTTGGTGTTTTACAGTTTAAAGAATTTTTATAAGTTATTTATTACTCTAAGCCAGTGAAATATGCTTGTTAGGAAATATGGAATATACTGCCTTTTGGCTGTGGTCTATCAGCAAGTATTACTGTCTCCGTTTCTCTGCAGGGTGTGGCTGGTTAATCCATGATAATGGCACAGATCTGCCACTGCAAAAAAAAAAAAAGAACCTTGCCCAAGTTTAAACTTCTCAGCTTTCTGTTCAACTCTTGATATGAAGTTTAAAGATTCAGCAGTTTGATGAATCAGGCCTTACCAAAAGGACTTGATGATTAAGCCAGGTGGGAAGGCTGCCTGGGAGGAACAGGATCCCAGTGGGCCAGGGGGCAGCAGGGGTCTCGCCAGCACACCTGTGACCTGGCAGGGTCGTGCTGGCCGGGGAAGTCGGGGCGTCGTACCCACCTGGTGTCCAGAGAGGAGGGCGAGGGCGCCACCGTGGGCGGGGTGGGCGGGGCCCGGCCGGACCGCAGGTATTGTTCTGGTCTCTATTGACTAGGTGCCGCTGGGGCTGAAAGATTTTAGTTTAAGATGGTTTGCACACACAGAAGCTAAAGATCTAGGAATCCCAAACCACTGACACTAATATAGTGTGGGATCAAGTGAAGACCTGTCGTAAAGTTGTGGGGAACTTTGCATGGTCCGGGCAAAAAGTGTATTTATAGGAGGATGGGTGCGCCCCACCTAAGCCTTGATCCGCGTGTAGGAATGCGAGTGATGGAAGATGGGAAGAAAGATACTGTAGGACGGGACAGGGGGAGCGAAGCAATGGATTGGAGAGGTCAGGGGTCCAGGGAGCTGGCACGTGTGGGTCTTCCCGGAGAGGAGCGCAGAGAACCAGGCGTGAGATGTGAAGCAGTTTGTTGCAGAAGCACCAGGGACGTGTTTGCGTTTGAGAATCAGGGAGACTATGATAGAGCCCTGGCTTAACATATGCAGTTCTCATGGCTTTCAAAATAAAAATGAAAAATAGTCTTTTTTTTTTTTAATGTGACTGTACACTTGTTATTTTGAGCAATTCTGATTTCTGATAAAATGGTGATCCTTGCCATTCTTGAGCAGAACTAACCTAAAATTAAATTATATTGGGGATGGATGATTCTTGATTCTTTGAACTTTTTTCACATTTGGTGTATTAACAGTGTCTAAGTAGGAAAATTACCAGGGAAAAAAAAACATGGTATCTTCTATTTTTAGGTGCTTGCCTTTGTTAGCTAACCATATGCCCTTGGGTAAGCTCTTCAGCTTCAACACAAATGCTGGTTGTTCTCACTGGGTGGGTTGATGGTTTCTGTACCTGATACACTGAGTTGTGTAATTTATGTGAAATAGTGTTACTCTCCAAATGTCAGGTGGCATTTTCCCCCACCAGCTCGATCGTTTGGGTAAGATGCAGGCAATCACTCTGTGGCTAAGAGCCCTGCTGTGGTCGGTAGAGTTGGTAAAGTTCTTGAGAATCCTGCCTGTTGATGATTTTCTAAATTAAAAGATACTGTCCCTTGGTTAAGTATAGGTATTATCTCAAAGATTGTTATTGAACTATTTTTTTTAATGGAATACACATTAAAAATCAGGACTTTAGAATACATTGAAATATCTTTATTTGTACTTATCTAGTTAGCAGAGCATTTGAAATAAAGATCTTTAAAGTCTTTTTCTTTTTCAGCTGTCATACCTGGTTTTGCAAAACTGTGTGTGGCAGAGGTTTGGGACTACATATATATAAGACAGAGAAGTGAGGCTTAATTTCTCATCTAGCAAGTCTGTACCAAGCAGAGTTGACCTCTCGCTGCATCTTACAGTCTAATGGGAACCACCCCTTGGTTATTCCCTTGGCTGCATTGTGTGTATTTGAATGGCTCTCAGAAGAAAGAAAGACGGGAGTAGTGATGGAGTAGAATAGACCATTGCCTTCCATTGTCACTGCTTTCATATCGAGACAGTTTGTGGAATTCTGTGGGAAGTAAATCATGATAGACGCCTTTCATCCAAGTCACATTTCCGGCAACTGATACCTGAAAGTACACGCAGAACAACCGATCACGCTCCCCAGCTATTTGACATATGCCTTAAAGACTGGTAACTAAGGCAAGCTGCATACTGGGTGCTGCCAGTAAGAGGAGCGAAATGAAAATACACATGGCTGATAAAATTCAGTGACTTAAATACGCCGTCAAAAGCAGACGATGGGTTGATTGATACCTGACTCTAGTTAGTCTACACTGAGGTTCATGCGCGTCAACTTTTGAAGTTCTGTTCAGTCAGACTAGAGATAATAATAAAGTGAATATGAATCCTTTGATTCATCTTGTCCACAAGTACTTACTAGATTCAGTCTTGCTTCTTGTTTTGCTATGAGAGCAGTGAGGTGGTGTGGCTTACACATTTCTCCTGATAGTTTGGAGATGCCAGGTCAGTACACGAGGCTGTCTGTGTCCCCTGGTTCTGCGACCGTGAATTCAACCAAAATGTTTTAAATGGATATTTTTTAAATTCCAGAAAGTTCCAAAAAGTAAAACTTGAATTTGCCACATGCGGCAGCTGTTTCTATAGCACTTACATTATACTTGCGTAGCATTTGCATTGTATTAGGTATTATGCGTAATCTGGAGATGACTTTAAATGTGTGGAAAGATGTACGGGTTACATGCCGTATCCTGTACCATTTCTCTAAGGGCCTTGATCATCTTCGGACTCTGGTATCCTGAGGGTCCTGGAATCAGCACCCCACAGATCCCTCAGGGTGACCGAACATAGTGTTTTAAGTACTGAAAATAACTACACTTGTTATTCTGACACTTAATACTTTCTCATTCGTGTGCATAAGGCATATGTAAGATTAAAGGCACATGTATTGCTTACAGATATTCCGAAGAACCTTTTAGACCACCGTTGGTTTATTCAGAGTTTTCCCTTCGACCCAGAGTTTTCGCTCTCTGCACTGCTGACATTTTGGAGCAGATAAATCTCTGTTGTAGAGTCTTACGCAGGATGTTTAGCACATCCTCGGCCGCTACCCCCCAGATGCCAGTATAACCCCTTCCCGCCAGCCTGCATCGTAACAACCAGAAATCTGGAGGACAGACGATAGGAGTGTCAGAATCACTCCCCAGTTGAGAATTACCAATGTAGAGTAAAGCATTTGAAAATGTTTACGTGTCCATCACTCCTTTAATAGACCTGGTCCTGGACACAGTTTGCCTTCAGAACTGACTTTACGTTTATCTCCAATGGGACATAAGGAAGCTGGGTTATTATTACCATTTCTCTGTTGTAGAAAGAGACAAACCTTTACAGCTAATTACTTTTAGTACCAAGTTACAGCTCCTTGGTAAACTTTTCCTTTATTTTCTTTTAAAGTGCGGTTTTCTTTTTTTATCTTGAGAAAACAAACGTGTCTACATCTTTGAGTATGCAATTGATTTCATTTGGGAACCCCACCCACCCCGAAACTTGAAGTTTTTTAAAATTGTGATAAAATGCACACATATATAGTTTGGGGAAGTATTAAATGTAAGTCTGGAAGAGATTCATAAAAAGCAGATTTCACAGTAAATTCTAGAAATTGCAGTACTATCTTTATTTCTTTGGAAACCATTGTAGTGGGTCCCAGTCTCCACAGGATAAAAATTTTAAGTACAGAGTAAAAATATGTGAACTTAGGTAAACATTGTCATGTAGAATTCTAGATTTGAACTAATTCAGGCTTTATTTCTGCAATTGCTCTGTATGTCATTTTTTTCTTTTTTTTTTTAAATGCAAGCATATTGAGTAACCCAGGGGTTAGAGGGGCTGAGCATCTAAGGAAAGCGTGTGACATGATTCTGAACTATTTGGAGTTTACTTTGGAAATGAATGTGTGTAGGTGACTGAGTTTGTCCAGGATTGGCTCTGTAACTGGAAGTCCCTTAAATTAACTTCAGAGTTTATTATTAACGGATAAACAATGCAACTGTCTTAGCTTGAAACTTGGGTATTACTGAACTTCAGCAGTAACCTCAGCAATTGTTTAGAACTCAGATCAAAGAAGGATTTGGGGGTGAGGAGTCCTGGGTCGCTGACCTTACTCAGTGAGGCCATTGTCTGGTGATAAGGAAAACCAGTCTCTCTGTTGTGTGTGTCACTGATGTAAAGTTTGTTCGGACAGGGTGCCCTCTTGTTGCCTCCACTCAGGCAGAGCTCTCCCCGCTCCTGCTGGGTGTGCCATTAGTATGGATTGTATCATTATTGAAAAATTGTACAGGCAGACCAGCACATGTAATATGACTCCATTTTGTTATTAAGTAAATGTTTGTATCAACATGGGAGAAAGAATACAAGTGTAGCCATCCAACTAGTAATAGCACTAGAAAAAAGAAAATGGATTTAATGTGTATTTGGGGTAGAGGAGAGGGACTGTCCCTTTATATGCTTGTGTTTGAATTTGTTTCTAAGCTCTGTAATACTTCTTTAATAACAACGAAGGGGAAATGCTAATCCAAGAGAAATTACTGAGCCATAAATATTTACACTTTCTGTTTTGATAGATTTTTGCAGATTGCTCGCCAGAAATACTAATTACTCCCACCACCATGAACATCAACTTTTGAATGTATAATTTAATATGCACATTTTTGGTAGCTGCTAGAAATTTTAACTGCAAACCATAATTACCTATTACAGGTAATTTTAACTAATTACTTATTACAGGTAAATACTGTGATTGCTATATTGCGTTCTTCTGTTAGTCCTGTGTGAATCTGTTGAGCATAGGACAGATGAGACTATGATTTTTCAAGAGTGTTTCAGCTAGAGGAATCCTTGTTTCACACTGACACAGAGTCCCTTTATTTGACCTTAAAAGCAGAATTACTGCCCGCAGGGGATGGTCATCTGAAGTTAGCTCACTGTTTACAAAAGATTATTCCTTTTTTTAAAATTTATTTTTAATTGGAGGGTAGTAGTGAGTCACCCAGTCGTGTCCCACTCTCTGCGACCCCGTGGACTGCAGCCCGCCAGGCTCCTCTGTCCATGGGATTCTACAGGCAAGAATACTGGAGAGGGTTGCAGTTCCCTTCTCCAGAGGATCTTCCTGACCCAGAGATCGAACCTGGGTCTCCTGCATTGCAGGCAGATTCTTTATGGCTTGAGCCACAGGGGAGACCTTAATCGGAGGATAATTGCTTTACAATGTTGTGTTGGTTCTGCCATACTACAACATGAATGAGCTGTAAATATATCTCCACCCTCCTGAGCCTGCCCCCACCCACCCAGTCCCTTATTTGGGAGAGTCCTTTTTAATTGTGAACAGAGTCACTTGCTTGTTGGGCCAGGAGGCGTGCTCCTGTTGGGATGCGCTTGGGGGCATCTTTGCTGCTTCAGATGGAGGAGCAGTTGGGCTCCCTGTCTAGGCTGTGTTCTCGGGAAGTCATAGCTAGGCATACTGCATTTCCTGACAACTGGAATAATGACCTTCACTCCTGTCGGCTTAGAACATTTTTCAACTTGCTTCTGAGCATGCAGGGTTAGTTAGTATCCTCTGTGCTTATTAGAAATTAATTTCCAGCTAACGCCAGGATATCATTTTGATAAAGTTTATTTGCATTTTTCTTATCTGACTATGGCTTTTCTCTTAGAATTATAATAGTTTTGCCAAAGTTCTATGAAAAGAATTTAATGAACTCTTAATGTTTTATTTATATTTTGAAGAATGACCACCTCTGAGGCTAAAAGGTTAAAAAGTCATGTTTTGGCTTTTGTCTAACCTGTTTCCCCAACGCACTGGATCAGCAACCTCCACCCTGGTCTCTCCACTGTCCGCCTGCTCAGACCCCGTGGGTCGAGGGGCATCCTTGAGGGGGTTATTTCACCCTAACTGAAACTTCAGATTCACTCTTGACCTCTTTTTACTTGGAAAGCCTTGGCACTGAGGAACTTTAGATCAGATTGGCAGAAAAATACTCTTGCAATAGCTTTGTGTGTGTGTGTGTGTGTATGTAAGACTTTTAGCCATCTGTGTAAAAACTTCCCTGAAATGATTTGATTTACATTTGTGATAGAAAAGGCATAGGTTTGGGTGTCACCGAGTCCTACCTTTGCGTCTATGATTTAGTAGCTCAGTGGCCATGAAGAAGTACATTTAGTGTCACAGAAATATTAAGGAACATCTCAAGATGAACTTAAGATATTTGATCCAGATATTTTGGTGTTTATTTGCTTTAAGAATTGGAACTGAACTAAAAGAAATTGGTTGAGTTCTCGCCCATTGGTTAATAATCTGTGGTTCTTTTAAATGTGTCTAAAAGATATTTTGTGTAAGACAGGCATTTTAATTTCTTGCAACAGCGATTCTTTTAGCATATATTCTTTAAATTATATGCAATTAAATGGAATTTGAGAAATAGAGGTATGTAAATTTACTTGGATTGTGTTTGGATCTGTTGTTTAAAATATTAGATATTTTTGAAATTTCAGAAATGTGAATGCCCACGTTTAGGCATAGTAAGAGAAGCCTTAGATGTATCTGATATGTTGCTTTCTTGTTGGACATTGAAACTGTTAGCGGAGTTTTTCCTTGCGACTTACAAGCTGATTGTTACGCTGCGGTGAGCAAATGTCAAGAGATACGATTATTTTGTCTCCCTGCGTGGCGGAATAACTGTCTGGAAAATGTCACGTGACTTTCAACTTTTCTTTCCTCAGATCCATAGTGACCTTTTAATAGCTCGTGAGAAACAGCACGTGACGCAGTGGGAGGATTTCATGGCCGAGCAGCACAGCAAGCAGGCGGAGGTGGACGAGGAGCACAGGAGAGCGTGGAGAAGCTGCGAGCGCAGTACGCCGAGATGGAGAGGGGCCTGGCGAGGTTCTCGGCCTTCTGAGAACGCGAACCACAGCAGTGACAGACGAACGAGAAGAAACCGACATCCCCCGCCCCCGGAAAACAGCTCCCACCAAACCACTTCGCCTCTGCTTCAAGCTTAGCAATATACTCAGGGCACGCTCCTGTGGGAAGGCGGAGCCTCTCGTGGAGTCTTCCCTGTTTCCTGGAGGAGTGCCGCATCTTTGCATTTTCAAGTGCCTCCAAATGATCACTCAAAGGGGAAGGAGTTGGAGGAAAGCGGTGTCCACGTGCTCTCGGGTAACGTGGACCAGTCTTGCTTTCCTTTGATTGATTATCTCAGAGAACTAACCGTAAGGACAGACTTCTTAGGGAAGTAATTTAATTCATCCTTCTGCAGGGTTAATGTTGGTTTATCGTTGTGGCTTAGAAGACAGAGGTGGTGTCTGCCTGTCGTGGCCTCCTTGGCTCTTGAAGGAATGTATCCAGTGTTATTCCGTGAGTAATGTAGACAGAAACAGCTGTCCCGGGAGCAGAGATCATATTGAAGAGAGAGGAGTGTCAGAACCGCGTCTCTGCTGTGACACGGGGCCACGCTGGTCTCTGAACGGCCCGTTGGGAGAAGTTGTATAATGCTGTGTTTTCTCTGGACAACAACATGCTTGTTAAGATTGTGGCCTTCCAAGACTTCATGATTTCAGCTTTGTTTAAAACATGCTTACAAGGAAAAGCTTACCAGAAACGCAGTTGACTTTTAACCTTTCCAAAAACCATAATCTTGCCCATAGTCTTTACCTCATTTTTACGTCTGTTTTTGCTGTGGGTGAGCTTTGTAAGATAAATAACGTCTCTACATGTTTCAGCCATTTAATGAGTAATCAGCGCATTCTGCCAAGGCCTCCCTCTGGAACCGTATAAAGATCCTGGCTCTGAGTAAACCAGAAGTATTTGCCCACACGGCAAATGATCCATGTTAAATGTAAATCCTTTTTAGTGTGAACGTCTGTTCTCATAAGCAGGTGTATTATGATGAAACATGTACCATTTCTGTCATCACTGTGATCTTTAAAAATCTGCATTTAACAGTCTAATTGAGGAACTAAATAGATTTTTTTTATTTACCATGAACCAAGCAGAATTATATGCAATAATTTCAAGAGATTTATGGCGAATGAATGTGAGGTATGGATAGACCTTTCAGGTATTTTTTCATTGCTCTTCGGTGAAGAAAGGCACAAGAAAGAAAATACCCAGCTCGCTTGTGTTATCTTAGTTTCGCTCCTGCAGAAAAGTGACAATGCCTGCCTGTGTAAATTTATGGCTTACTGTCAAAGCTTCATTCTTGGCTGCATGTTGAAAATGTGATTAAAGTTAATAGAGGAGATGAAATAAGTATTTGAGATTTCTTTCAATAACACAGAACTTCTGCCAACTCCCTCTGTCCGCTACTGTAGGCTTGACAAGCTCATCCATCATCCTCTGGTACCTGGACCAAAAAGAGTACTTGCTGACACGCAGGCATGTTGGAATTTTCTTAATTCTCTTTTCAGTGGATGGAAAAAGAAAACATACTTCCAAAAATATCTTGCACATGAAAAGGGAGGGGAACCCTAAATGAAAATTCCCTTTGTACTGTAGGCAGCTTCAGAAGAGCTATTAATTGCCAGTACACCACTGAACAGATGCTGGAACCAGGAAACCAGGACTGTGTGTGTGAGCAGCAACGATGCCTCCACTTGTGCGTAGATTTTTGACCTTGTTCATTCATCTCGTGTGAATAATAAAGACTTTACCATATGAGTTTGTATATATTATATGAAGATCTAAGGGCCTTCTTAAACCAAAAGGACTTTATGAACTTCTTGAGCTTTAAACATTGATGCTAAATCTCGTCTTTGTAACTTTCTTAGCTGTTTAATATACCTTCTAAAAGAGATGGTTGGTTCTCTTTCCTTTTAACATTTTTAGTTGTGAACACTTTCACTTATATTTCTCAGTTTCTAAATCACTTTTGATATTATTTTATTTATAAAATTTTGCTTTAGTAGTTACATAATAAACAGCATTTCTGCTGTTACACTGTCTAGCAGAGAGAATATAGCTTCTGGGTGGCTCACAGGATTACTTTCTAATGAGCAAATGAAATAATGTTTTGTCAATATAAAGTGCTGTAGAAATGTTTTAAAATTGTAACTATTTTTTTATTTTTCGTCATGATTTTTTTTTAACTGCACATGTGGATTTTTTTTTTTTTAATTTCCTAACATAGACTTTTCAGTTCTGTTCTTATTGATTTCTGCTTTCATTGGACTGTGGTCCAAGAATAGATTCATATAAGACTGAAATGTTACAATTTGTTGAGATTTGCCATCTGACCTAAAATAAGGTCAGTTTTTGTAAACGTTGTGTTAGTGCTTGAAAGTATGCATATTTCCAGCTGTTGGGCGTTCAGTAGACCAAACTGTTACTCGTATTGGCCAAATTGTCTCTATTTTAATGTTCTTTCTCTTCTTCTGATCTTTCAGATCCTGAGAGGTGTTAAAATTTTCTGTTCTAATGGATTTTCTAATTTCTCTCTGTAATTACGTTAGTTTTTCTTTTATATATTCTGAAACTTTGTTACTCAGTATATTACAAGTTTAGGATTGTTCATCTTCCATGTTTAGAATTGAATCTTATATTTGCTGTCACGGCTTCTATTTCTAACAATGTTTTTATATCATTTTATGTTGCCTTAAAATCTTACGTTTCTGAAAGGAATATTTATATAGGCCACACCAGCTGGTTAGTGTTTGTGTGGTGTATGTTTCTCTGTTCTTCAGTCAGACCTTTTTGATGTGTTTTCATGTACCCACTAAAAGCTAACTGGGTGTGTTTGTTTTCTCTCTGTCATTTAGCTGGAGGCGTTAGCTGACTTGCATCTGTAGAAATTGCTGACATTCTGGGGTCTGTTTATACCATCCTATTGTGCTTTTTGTTCTACCCTTTTGTTATCTCTCTGCCCTTGGGTGTCCCCCCACCACCACCATCTTCCGCATTGGTTCTTTGTTTTTCCATTTACTTTTTCTCTGCTAGTTTAAAAGGTAAAACTAAAATTTTGTCTTTTTAATGCTTACCGTGAATTTTAGTTTGCATAGTTTAACAGTAATCTAAAGTTCTATGTTTTCACTCTTATGCTGAACATCAGACTTTTGAACAAAATCTGATTGCCTTCCCTTAATTTATAAGTGTCTAGAATTTTAGTTTTATCTCAGTTTAATTCCAAAATAGTTATTATATACAGTCAGTATTTGTTTAAATTTACCTGTAAGTTTACCGTTTTATTATCCTTGAAAGTTAGCTGGGTATACACATCTAGATTGGCAGTTATTTTCCCTCATTTTATAATAATACTGTTCCACCGTTGTCTTGCTTCCATTGTTGCTTCTGAAATGACACGTCAGTTGTCAGTATTCCTTTGTTAGGCAATCAAGTCATCTCGTTCAGGTTATGTTTAAGTTCTTCATCTCTGACATTCTGCAGTCAAATGCCATTATACTACAACCTGTCTGCTGTGGATTTATTTTTATTAATCTACTCAGAGTCACTGAGCTTCTTGAATCTGAGAATTGGTGCCTTTCACGAATTATGAAAAATTTTCAGCTTTTACCCCTTTGAGTAATATACCTTGCATTTTCTCAATTCTCTCCTCTAGGAAATCAAATTAGACTTAAGTTTCACCATCTCACTCTGTTCTTTATATCTCATAATCTCTGTTTCACATTTTTCTATCTCATTATCTCTGTGTTGAACACTAGATAATTTCCTTACATCCATTGTCCAGTTCACTAACTGTGTCTCTTGTTGTCTCTAATGTACTTAACCTATCATTTTTAATTGTGATTGTATTTTTTCATTTCCAGAAATGTTGTTTGGTTCTTCCTCAAACTTTCTAGGTCATTTGGGGTAGTTCTTCTATTCTCTCTCTCTCTTTTCTTTTAACATATTAAATGTTCTGTATATAATTTCAATGTTTACATTCTGTATATAATTTCAGTATTTTTATCCCTTTTTTTGTGGATCGAATCTATAGTTTGTTTTGTCTGAAATAAGTGTATGGCTCGTTTTCTGCTGTGGTCAGTGAATTTTCGCTGTGAATTGACATTCCTCTGAACTCCGTTTAGGGGAATCTTTGATGTGTCCCAGCAGGGAAGCTGGCTGTGTGTGTATTTTTTTTCTAGCACCCCCATTCGGTTCCTTTTGGCGCTGCTGCCCCTGGGCCAGTTCAGAGTCAGAGTTCCCCTTGGGTCTCCCCCTGCTCCCTCGCTGTCCTTCAGCGTGTATGGATGCTCCCCAACCCTCACAGGCCTTGGGAATTTCCTTCTCAAACGAACAACAGTGTCAGGCTGTGATATGGCAGCCCACTCCAGTGTTCTTGCCTGGAGAATCCCAGGGACAGAGGAGCCCAGTGGGCTGCCATCTGTGGGGCCGCACAGAGTCGGACACGACTGAAGTGACTTAGCAGCAGCAGCAGAGACGTTTTTCATCCTTCATATCTCCGCTTGGAACACACGACAAAACTTCCAGTGTTTTCGTAGCTCACTCCCTGAGAGGTGCCCTGTGGGGAGTCATCAGTGGTGCTGCAGTGGACTGCAGCGGGCTCAGGCCCAGGACTGAGTCCCTGCTGGGGACTGAGCCGTGTCCCTGAATTCATATGTTCAAGCCCCAGCCCCCAGTGCGTCTGTATTCAGAGATGGAGCTTATACAGAGGTAATTAAGGTTGAGTGGGGTCAGAAGGGTGGGGCCCTGATCTGACAGAACCTGCGTTCTTAGAAGAGACCCTCTCTCCCTGTGCACACAGTCATGTGGTCATACGGCCACAGCAGAGAAGGCGGCTGTCTGCAAACTAGGAAAAGAGGTCTCAACAGGACGGCATTTCCTGCCACCTTGATCGTGGACTTCTTGCCTCCAGAGCCATGTGAAAATAATTTTTTTGTGTGTCTGCTGCCCATCTGTGGAGTTGTGTTACGGTGGCCTGAGCAGACCAACACAGTCCCAGGCTGTGATTCCTGCCCCCCATGCAGGTGTAGTCCTTAAAACTGGGGCCTTCTAGGCGGCAGGGGTGGGACCTGGGACAGTTATCAGCTTCGTAGCCTTACTGTATTCGGGAATTTCACCTTTTCCCCATCTGCCTTCAGTTGTTTCATTAATTTGCCATGAACTCAGCCATATATATTAAAAAAAAAAAATACAGTTAAAAATTTTTCTAGCATTTCAGGTGTTCAGTAGTTAGAAATAGTATGTGACACACCTTAATTTACAAGAGATAACCAACAGGGACCTATGATACAGCACAGGAAACGCCTCCCAGTGGTAAGTGGCAGCCTGGATGGGAGGGGAGTTTGAGGAGGGATATGTGTATGTGTATGGCTGAGTCCCTTCGCTGTTCACCGGGAAATATCACAGCATTGTTTGTTAATCGGCTATACCTCAGTACAAAGCAAAAAGTTAGAAATGTCAAAAAAATAAAGTTACCAGAAAAAAGAACTGGCATGCTAGATAGGACTTCCCTGGTGGCTCAGACGGTAAAGCCTCTGTCTACAATGTGGGAGACCCGGGTTCGATCCCTGGGTTGGGAAGATCCCCTGGAGAAGGAAATGGCAACCCACTCCAGGACTATTGCCTGGAAAATCCCATGGACAGAGGAGCCTGGTCTGCTACAGCCCATGGGGTCGCAAAGAGTCGGACACAACTGAGTGACTTGACTTGACTTGACTTCACTTGATGCTAGATAGGTATACGTTGATTTTATTACGTTCAAATTCCCCTCCTGAAACACCATGTCCGTATTCTAGTATAAAGGATGGTATCTTTTCTTTCAGTCATTGTGCCTAATATTTTCTATCTGGTGGTTTCTTCTTTTTAGTATTATTATTATTAGGTCTCTTGTCTGTAAGTTAATTCGACTGTTTCTGTTCTGTTGAATTCTCTTTACTATTCGTGAGCTAATAAAAGCAAGCAAGAGCATAGTAGTCTTGTTTTAAACCTGCATGACTGTTACCTGAGTATTTCATTTTGGATTTTTTTTTTTTTTCTTTTTAGGACATTATTGTAGTTTGTGAAAATGGCCAGGTTCCTGTTATAAGTGTGTAGATAGAAGTACTAGATTCGTAGTATTAACCCCAAAGCTCCATGAAGATCTGGAGAAATCACAGATGCCTCCAGGGTACATTGTGAATTTCTCCTTTCTGCTTCTGTCACACATAGGTTCTTCAGTCTGAACACTTCTGTTTACTTCTTGAACTGTCTTCTACAGTACGTATGTTTCAATACATTGGGTTTTGGTTGCCATTGCAAATTAAAAGGCAGAGGGTTCTATTGCTTTGTAATTTGGCATAATGACTGCCTTTTCTGAAATTGTACCCTCAGGCCTCTTTTCTGTCATTTTACAGCTGTAAGTCTTTATCTCAGGATGAAAAATATCAGAAAAAATATTTTAAATGTTAGTCAAATTATTTGAAGCTAGATCATTATAGAGAATGCATTTTAGGTAGCCTGCTTTTAGTCCTTCAGAAAGGTTTTACAATTATTTCATTAAACTTCAGTTAAATGCAGTGATTAATATTTTATTGACTTAGTGTAACTCAAAGTCATACAGTGAATCGGTTCGGTTCAGTCGCTTGGTCGTGTCTGACTATTTGCGACCTCATGAGTCGCAGCACGCCAGGCCTCCGTGTCCATCACCAACTCCCGGAGTTCACCCAAATTCATGTTCGTCGATTTGGTGATGCCATCCAGCCATCTCATCCTCTGTCGTCCCCTTCTCCTCCTGCCCCCAGTCCCTCCCAGCATCAGTCCTTCCAATGAACACTCAGGACTGGTCTCCTTTAAGATGGACTGGTTGGATCTCCTTGCAGTCCAAGGGACTCTCAAGCGTCTTCTCCAGCGGATGGTAATTAGTCATGTCACTTACTGCCTGCTCTTTCTTGTTCTTATTTTTTTAACTGCTAAAACCATGTTTTCTTGTCACTTGCCTATCCACCTTAGCAAAGCCCTATTTTCTCTGATATTTTCGTATTTGTGTTCCATAAACAAGGAAAATAACGTAGGTTTTCAAACATGATGCATTCAACAGAGCAATAAATTAATATTACACTATTTTGATCCTCACAAAAGTCAGGATTCAAACTATCTGTGAATATAGTCAAAATCAATTTATGGTAAGTAAATACAATAATTATATCTGTATAACATAGCTTACAGTGTACTTTTTAAGTGCCTTACATAATGTAATCTTACCTCATCCTTCTAAACAGATGTGCTCACTTTGTTTTTAGAGAAAGAGTAAGATGGTAGAAATATAGGAAATTTAGTGTTTTGCTCACCTAATGTTGAACCAGCAGCAACACATCAGATAAACAGTACTTTTATGGTTCAAAAAAAAATCCTTAATACGTATTAACTGATTCACTTTTTGCTATATAGCAGAAACTAACACATTGTAAATCAACTATATACCAATACATTTTTTTAATGAAAAAAATTCCTAAAGTGATATGAAAATCCTTAGTACAGATGTGTCCCCCAGTTTTTCTTTGAAATTACATAGTTGTTTGTATTTTTTTTAAAGAACGCGTCAAGTCCTACAAACACTAAGACATCAGGACAGCTCTTCCCTACCATGCAGCCTTTTGTAAGCCAGATGGCAGAGCGAAGAGGCAGTGACGTTAGAGCACATCTTGCTAATGGACGCACAAAATACAGATGAATCGAGATAAAACCCAAGTGCTCCCAGACACAGTTGAAAGCTGTGGCAGCTTAATGCTGAGATGCTGAGTGAAGGAGCTGCTCAGCACACGCTGCCTCTGTAACAATTTGTAGGATCAACGCTGAAAGCTATGTGTTTTCTACCTTTTTTCATAAAAATGGAAAACCCTCTTTGGATTTCTCTTGGTTAGCAAAAACATACTAATATATGTCTTTTGTGAAAGTGAAGAACGTGGCACCCTATACCAAGGTCACGGGACAGACATCTCTGGAACCAACCCATCGCCATAGCAACTGTTGCCTTGAGCCTCTGGATCTAAATTCGCCAGTTTCCTGACCCTGTATTAGGTGAAGTACCACCCTGTTACCTACCCTATAGCATCCTAACCCATCACCTAAATGCCCCTTTCCAGTAGGAATTTTCTCTGTCTTGAGGCTATAAACATTGGCTACTAGCCCTTGAAAGGGGTCGGCTCTCCCATGAGCCCACCTGCTGTTCTAACAGTGTCTCCCACTCAATAAACTCTCTTCTCACCTTCTGTCTCATATCTGGAAATTCTTTTCCACCCCACGTTCACACCATGACAAAGCATGAAGTGAGCTTCCAGAAAGCAGGGAATTCCTGAGTGTGGGTTTGAGTCTTCTAAAGTACGCTGGATTATTTTTAAAAAGAACTATGTCACTATTGCTGGATGGTCAGATTGTACCCTAGGCTGGAATATAATAGGAATGGCCCATCGCCAGATGAGAGAGGTCTGACACTCGAAAGGGCCTGGGCCTGGGCCCCAAGGCCAGCAGATCTACTCTGCAGCCAACACAGGAAGTACTACGCCTTTAAAAAGGTCAAGTGAACAGAGGATATGTGGCTTCATTTGTTCCTTTGGAGTAACTGTTTTCCTCCCCAAACTTAAATCAGTTCTGGTTGAAATCAGGTGGGCATGGAAAAGTTAATCTTCATAGAAGTGTTAACACAATTTATGAGTGAAAAATTCGACTATAATAGAAGTCAGTGTCATCTGCAAAGAGTTTTACTTTTTCTGTGATACTACCTCTCACAGACTCCATGAAAAATAACTTTTAGAAGTAATAAATTGAGTAAACTTGCAGGATATAAAATCACTATACAAAAAATCTGCTGTCTCTGTTCACTAACAATGAACTATCAAAAAGAAATTAAGGGGGTTTCCCTGGTGTCTCAGTGGTAAAGATTCCATCTGCCAGCGCAGGGGACATGCACAGGTTCAATTCCTGGTCTGGAAGATCCCACATTCGGTGGAGCAGCTAAGCCTGTGTGCCACAGCTGCTGAAGCCCAGATGCCTAGAGTCTGTGCTAGAGAAACCACCAGTGAGACGTCTGTGCCCCACAACTAGAGAACAGCCCCCGCTCTCTGCAACTGAAGAAGGCCTGCCAGAGCAATGAAGACCCGCACAGCCAAAAATAAAATAACCTAAAAAAATTTAAGAAAATCTCATTTACAGTTGCATCAGAAACAGTAAAATACCTAGGAGTAACTGTAAAGAGATGAAAGATTTGTACACTGAGAACTACAGCCTAAGCGTCCCATCAGCGGACGAACGAGTAAAGAAGCTGAAGCGTGTGTGTGTATATATATACACACAATGGAATATTATTCAGCCTTGAGAAGGCAGGCAGTCCTGCCATTTATGACAATATGGATGGACCTTGAGGGTATTATGCTAAGTGAAATAAGTCAGAGAAAGACACTAAGTGACCTCACTTGTATTTAGAACCTGAAACAAAAACTTCATAAAACAGGTTGGTGATTGCCAGCAGCAAGAGTATGGGGATGGATAAAGTGGATCAAAGGTCACGAAAGACCGAGTTATAAGTTTTGAGTGTGTAATGTAGAACGTGTGACTAGTTAGCAATACTGTATTGTGTATTTGAAAAGTGCTAAGAGTGGTTCTCATCACAAGGAAAAAGTAACTGATATAACTAAACATTGTCATCATTTCCTGATAGACACATATGTCAAATCATCATATTGTATGCCTTAAACTAATACAATGTTATAATTATATCTCAAAGATAGCTAGATTCTTAAAATTTTTTTTCATAGATCAGATTCTTTTATGAGAGTATTGCTAAAATTATAATTCTGCAGAGAAATAATTTTATAAATGTTTCTAACTATAATGCAGTCCCTTAAAATAGAATTTGTAGAGAATTTTAATAGAAACCACAAGTTAAACCTTTTTTTTTTTTTTTTAATTTCAGTACTCTAAAATGCTTCAGCACCTTTTTGGGAGATGTATCTTTTTTAGGAAAATAGTTCATAAAATTACAGTGAGATTGTAGTCTCACAAACCTGATGTGGTTGATTGTGTATAGAGTAAATTTGTTTTTAATTAATTATATATCTAGTAAATTATTAAAATGGAAAACAGCATTTAATTTTGCTAAGAAAAATGTTGATGCTGAGTAATTATTTTTTACTTAGGATCTAAAATTTACAGCTAAAAACCAGCAGGTGTCACTGTGGTGACAGATTTTTTTTTTTTTTTTTCTTTTCCCCCTCTCAGCAGTTCTGTGTAGATGGGTGCATACCATCTATGAACAAAGATGTGTAAGAAATAATAAATTTAAGCAAAGATGTCAAAATTTTGGAAAGTATATACAGTATCTCTGGAGAGTTAGTAGTACTTTTGAGAACTGTATTTTTTTCTTACTTCATATTTAATACATGCAGATCTTTAAATTATGTAACTAATATGAAGTTTCTAGAGACAAGACAAAAATATGGTAATTGGTGAAAAATAATAATAGGAATTAAAGAGCTAGTTGTCAGGGTATCTTTTTCCCACTAAGTATGGAAACCAAGGGCTTCCCTGGGGGCTCAGACTGTAAAGAATCTGCCTGCAATGCAGGAGACCGAGGTTCAATCCCTGGGTTGGGAAGATCCCCTGGAGAAGGAAATGGCAGCTCACTCCAGTGTTCTTGCCTGGAGAATTCCATGGATAGAGGGGCCTACTAGGCCGTAGTGCATGGGGTCAAAAAGAGTCAGACACAAGTAAGCAGCTGACACTTGGATGGGATCCAAAGTAGAATTTATATGCGTTTACTCACTGAAGCATTGTACTGTGTCTGGTTGTAGTCAGAGATCTATAGTCAATAGCAGCACTCCATCTTAATGGAATTTACAAGCTAGTAGTGCACATGTAATAATGAAATAGAAAAGACAGAACCATAACATTACACAGTAAGTATCACAGCAAAGACCATGCCCTATAAGCGAGCAGTTTATGATTAAAATCAGGAATTCCTAGTAGGAACTATCTGTATGTTACTCTCAGAGAATCATTAGGATTAAAGCTAAAATTTGAATTTACAAGGATTTAGAGAATGAAAAAATGGCAGAATATCTGGTTTGGTTTAGTTCAGTAAGCATTTATGAAGCACCTGTGATCCAGCCACCTTATATTCCTAGACAAATGGTAGGGATTAAAAAAAATAAAGCTTGGTCTCTGCCCTTGTATATCAAAAATACAGATGAAAATACTGGCAGATTCCAGTGATAATTAACAGACATCTTTGATGTTGAAAACATCAGATAAAACTGGAAATTGGAAAGTTCACTGGCTTTGAGAGTCGGAAGACCTAAATTTTAGTTCTGCTTCTGTCACTAAATTTACAGACTTAACATCACTTAGTTTTCACGTTTGCGACTTTATTAATTTGTGTTCACCCTGTAGTTTAATTGGACTACCACGTGACAGGAAGGTTGTTCTGTAGAGTCAGTTGTATGACTGATAAGGGAAATTGCTACCCAGCACGTGAGTTTTTGAGAACGAAGCTGAAAATAGCAATTCCTTGTCTAGACAGGGCAGGGATAGTGATGAAGAGCTCGGTTTGGAATTTAAGATCGTGGGAATTTTTAACATCCATATATAGGTATGTCTATACACTGTTTATATTTCTTTTGACAATAAAATTTAGATAATCTGCCCTGTTGCTTTTTTTAATATGTGTTCATAATCAGCTCAAGTGACTAAAGTTACTATTTTTTTTTGCTTTTGAGAATACCATCATTAAGATCAAAAAGATGTTAAGATATCAAAAAGATATCTTTGCCTTAGATAAATATTTTGCTTTTGTGTAATCAGTGAGAAAATACTAAGGGATTTTAGTAGGCAGCTACGCCTATTTAAGGATTTCCCATTTCCTTTCCCAGAAGATTAAATTGTTCAAGAACAAAGAATGTGTTTCATGCAGTTTCATATCCCATACTTAAGACTTGTGCTATGTGTTTAAAAAAGGAAAGTTCTCTCCATAGTATCAGGCTCAGTGATGAGTTTGATTAAGGGAGATTTGGATTGCCCTTGCTATTTCTGTTCACGTTTGTTTCACAGCGGTTGACTATGAAGATAAAGACTGGATGAACACGTTCTAATGCTTTTAGCCTACATCATCAGGTTTCCGTTTTGTCGTCAGCTAGCCTATAATATTTGCTATTTCTCTTAGGGAAGCTTCAAGATAAACCGCATACCGTGAAAGTCGAAACTTGACGTTTTATCTCCCTGAAAAAGAACAATGACTCCCGACGACCCTTTTCCCTTTAAAAATTTAGGTCATCTGTTTGGAACTTGGAATGAATCTTCGATAGAAGCAGTGATGTAGGTAGTGATTAGGCTTTTCTAGCCCACAAAGACTGTGTCACAGTCTCGAAATATCACAGTACCAGCCAAAGAACCAGCAGTATGTCGTGTTGTAAGCTAGTAATCAGCTGCTGTACTGAATGATATTTTTTTTTTTTTTGAGATATCTGAGTCTCACCTCGTGGGAGCTGGAACGTAGCTCTGGAAGCAGCGTGGCCAGCTGGAAATGGGGGAGGCAGTACCCCTTGGTTGTGGAAGGGAGGCTTCTGCGGCTGAGGCCCCATCCTTCCTGGTTGCCCCTGTGGCCTCTCTCCTGTCTCCTCTCCTTGCTGTTACTGCTTCAAAACAGAGAGTTCTCCATCCCACTCCCCAGTGAAGGCTCACAGTTTCTGGTCTGCTGCTGAAGAGATTTTGAAGTTTTTTTTTAGTGATTTGTTGTGGATAAGAAGGAAGATGAGAGAATTCCTTCTCACCACCGCCCACTGACACATGTTTAACGTTCTCACGGGATGGTGGTAATTCTTTAAACCCACTGCTGGAGAAGGGGGTCTCCATCTGCAGATTCCGGGAGCGCCCACAGCGTCAGCGCCCTGCTTCTCTAGGGTGGGGCGTGCTGGGAGCCGCCAGGATGGCCGTGAGGTCGGCTGCCCACCAGCTCGCACCGGCCTGGAGGAGTGACGGGGCCTGGGGCGAGCAGCCCGCAGGCTGTTTCCGGTTCTGTTCCCTTCTCTCCTGCCCCAGCGCATCCCCCTATCACAGACGCCAGTGAAGCAGGCAGGGTGCGGGTGGAGATCCCAGGCCCCCCGTGGTGTCTCCCATCCAAGGAGGAGAGCAAGGCGCCTTTGTCTCCTCTGCATCAGACACGTGCGTTTGCCTGGATCTCTTGTGTTAATCTTGG
>SJXQ01003983.1:435887-458386 GCA_006408695.1 Aepyceros melampus | reverse complement strand
ACCCTTTCACCTGGATTTCTTTACATCTGATTTTTTAAAAGTGTAACATGAAGCAGCTGAGATATTTCTTAAGAGCTTAATTCTACATTTGGTAATGGATTTTTAAAAATCATTTAAAGATCCTTAAACTTCTGAGTGACAGTGCCAAGCATAGATGTTCCACAGAGACGGTTTCCTCTTCATTGACGTGCCTTATCATATGGCACTGTTCCATACTGTTCCAAGGAAAGCCAAAATCTTTCTGTAGCAACTATTGAAAACTAAAATTGAATTATAATAGAACTGTGATGTTTCTATTAAAAAATACTTATACTTCGAAAATGTTCAGTACTTGTCATATCATTAACAAATCATCCAAATAAGCATCTCGGAGGTACAATCCTTGTATCATAGCTGAATCAGAAGGGTCTGAGAATCCCGAGTGCTGGGATAGTTGAGGGGTCCGAGTATTCACCGTTCGCTCAGATTCTGCCTCTGCTGCGTAGTAACTAGGTGACCATGGACAAGTTACCTAGGCTCCCTGTCTCAGTATCCTCACCTGTTATAATATCAGTAGTAAAAGTACCAACACCTACCCGCTTTGTTCCAGGGATTCATTGGTTAACTTTTGTCACATATTTTAAACAGAGCCTGACGTGTAAGTGCTGGGCTTAATATTTGCTTTTATAAGTCTTATTAGCATCATCACCATCGTCTCTCGATGTCCACTAGGAGATTACTCTTTGTAATCCACCCGTAAAAAGGTTGATCGGTCAAGATCATAAGTGGTTTAAGCTTCCTCAAGTGAAGTCCATAGCAGCTCCCCGTGGAGTATTTAGCTCGATTAGACTACTTTCTGTGATCCCAAAATACGTATTAAAGCCAAAGGAATACTAGTTTTGCAAATCCTTACATGGCACACCCATACAGCTGGTACCACAAATGATGTCACATTTCAGGAAGACCAGCTAATATATTCCATGGACTCAAAGGTACTTCTCGGGATGCAACGTGTTTGACTTCTAGTTCCCAGGCTGGTCTTTATTCAGACTCAAATGAGGGGAAAACTCTAGCCTTTCAAATAGGTCTCTGCCGATCCCATTTTGATAGCACTTAATGTACTGGAGTTACTCATTACCACATTTAGTAATATTGGTGAAATTTCTTCATTTCTCAAAACAAGTTTTGCTTACACCCTTTCAAAAGAATGTTACTGGTATGTGGGTAGGTTGTCTGGGGCCAGCCTCTTATCTAGAGACCAGATTCAAAAAGTCTGAGTTCATCGAAGTGACTTGGGCTGTGTGCTCTTGTTTTGTTTAATAAGCATGTATCGGTCTGGCTAAAACACAGCACTCCCCCCAACTAGGAACAATGCCACACACATCATTTCCTGCAGTAATGGAATTGGAAGGCAATTATCTACTCACAAAACAGGCTGAAACAACAGTTCCTGATATTCTTCTCAAATACTTTAACTTCCCAAGGAATCCGGAAAAAATAATTCCAGAGACGGTGTTGTGAATGAAGGTGTGACAATCCAGTTTCCTTGACGGGAGCCCAGTGACCAGCAGAAATGAATGACTCCCCACTTGGCGTTACTGAGAGGGGCTCTGGCCCAGTAAGCTGCTTATCTTTGCTCCAGGAACCCTGTACTTGTGTGAGGATGGCCTTGGACTATTTGTTGTCCATTTATGGGAACCACCCCAGAGAGGACCTGCAGTTCCTGGAACTACACTTGTTTAATGACATTGTTTCCTTTTGTTCCTAAAGAGAAATTGAGACTGTTGTTTCAGACTTTCTAGATAAGAAATGTATATTCTCTAGAAAGAATCAGTATAATACGGTTTGTAGTATTGTGAGAGCTTTTTCAACCCTTTGGTTCCTTTTTCTTGAATAGAGATTGGTGGTGGTTATTGTTTGGTTGCTAAGTCGTGTCCGATTCTTTACAACCCCAAGGACTACAGGTGCCAGGCTCCTCTGTCCTTTGCTATCTCCTGGAGTTGTCTCAAATTGATGTCCATTGAGTCAGTGATGCTATCTAACCCTCTCATCCTCTGCTGCCCCTTCTCCTTTAATCTTTCCCAGCATCAGAGTCTTTTCCAGTGAGTCAGCTCTTCACATCAGATGGCCAAAATACTGGAGCTTCAGCTTCAGCATCAGTCTTTCCAGTGAGTAGTCAAGGTTGATTTCCTTTAGGATTGACTGGTTTGATCTCGTTGCAGTCCAAGGGACTCTCAAGAATCTTCTCCAACACTACAGTTTGATTGATAAACACTCATAATAAGAGCTGTCTTCTCTGTGATCCTTAACCACGAAGGCATCGCCCAGGTAGCCTAATGATATTCATGGCAAAAGTTAGCAACTAAGATGAATATTCAGACCATGCCTTCTGGAATTCTCATCTGAAAGAAACCTTTGCAACACGTTTCATCAGGGATACACACACAGGTTTTCTTCTTCATGTCCTGAGACAAAACTGGGTACAGTTATTTGGATGGTGATCCTGGATGATGCCAGTTGTAAAGGTATTTGGGCACTTCAGGGGGTTAACTGCCTTGAATTGCATCTGAATGTTTGTATTGACACACCTCTCGTTACTAAATAAAAGGTGTAATATATTGCATGCAAGCATCCCCAGAGCGGCAGCGGAATGAAGAAAACCTTGAGACATTGATGACTCAGGGAGGTTGTAGAGGCTGTCTTCAGAAGTTTGCCACAGAAAGGTAGGCTCTATTCAGTCCGATTGGTTGGGTTTCATAAGTATTCTCCCTGCCTGGAATATTAGGGATTTATTGGGTGTCTTTTCATTCAAATTGTTGTTGTTGACCAGTCTCTCGGTCGTGTCCGACTCTTTGCAACCCCGTGGACTGCAGCCCGCCAGGCTCCTCTGATGGGATTTCCCGGCAAGAAGGCTGGAGCAGGGGGTCTTGCCGACCCAGGGGTTGAACCCGCACCTCTGGCACTTGCAGGCAGTTTCTTTACCACTAAGCAACCAGGGAAGTCCCCTTTCATTCAGATACATCGAGTCAAAAGTATTTGACTTTTTTCTCTAAGGAAATAATGTAACTTTTAAAAACACAGTGTGAACCGGCATTAAAAAAAAATTTTTTTTTCCTGACCATATCAGAAATTGGTTGATTCTTTGGAAATAGTGGAAATAGCTCACCTGAGACTTCCTTCCTTTAAAACATCCTTCCACTTTGCCTGAGCTCACTTGGCTGGACGGTGTTGTTGGCAGCCTCCACCTGGCTCCCAGTGGTCCACGTGTCCACGCTGTGGACCTGTCTCCTTTGGACTCCTGAAAGCTCTGTTCAAGTCCAGAGACTGAAATTGAGAAACTCCAGGTGGAAATGGGTCAGTTGGTTTCATTAAAGAGGTAGCAGGTGACACTCAGAATGCCTAGCGAGGAGTGTGATGAAGCTAAGTGAGGAGGGCTCGTGCCCCGAGGGGGCGGCCGGTGCGCGGCGGGCCGTGAGGTTCTGGGTCCTGGCTGAGGTCGATCGGGCGGGTGGCAGGGGGCCAGGCAAGGTCTTGGCGCCCTGCTCCTCCCATGGCGTCTGCTGGGCTGGGCCCAGTGGTCTTCGGCGCGGTTCAGGAGCTTACAGGGACAGACTGTGTCTGGAGTCTGAAGTCAGTTGCCCTGGCGTTTGGCTCTAGTTTGTATCAGTGGAGTCATTCCTGTTCTCTTACCTTGGCTCACTCCCAGGACCGGCTTAACACAACCGTCAGGCCATTGGATAAATCCCAGTTACCTTCATCGTCTTTCTAACAACCAGCTGTGAATAATCAGCACACTGAAACACTTAGATCCTAATGGCTGCCATATACATTTAAGGATGGATGCCATTAATGGTTTCTAGTATCAACATGATTTCCTTGGTAATAGAGCAGTTCAGTAAGGTAGATCACAGGTAAATTCCAGTTTGCTCCTTGTTTTCAATTCATTGTTACCATGCTGGGTACAGAAACGATTATGAATTTGCATTTACCGTAATACCTTTTTAATAATTACTTCAAAATATAGAATGAAATTTTTCTAAAGCAAAAATCTATCTTGGACTGGATCTGGGAGCTGCGCAACTCGCCCAGCCCACGTTTATTTAGTTCTTCAGCATACTTTGTGAAGAACAGGAGATGGAAGTGAAGTATCACAGCACTGCTGCTTATAAAAGCTTCCGGTGGAAAAACAAAAGCTACCTTACACAAAATGGTTGGAAAACAATTCAGAACTACATTTTAGACCTCTTGGGCTGTGCACAAGGCAGAGACCATAGTGGGCTGACATAGTTTGTTCCACCTTCCAAGGAGCCTTCATGGAAGAGGCAGGATGTAAAAGATGAGGGCGGTGTTATTGGCCAGAAAGAGAAGTGGGAAAAACATCGAGGAGCCTCTTCTGAACGCCAGACTCTTGACAGTAGCTTCATGTATGTAATGTCATTAATCCAGCCAAGTGGACATTTATATCCCTGTGTACACATGAGAGTATTAAGGATTAGAGAGATTACAAAGCTTGCTCAAGCTTCTGCAACTAGGTTAGGGTTGCTAATAAATGGTGGTTAAGCTTATTGGCTCTGAATTCCTGGAAGTTTGGAATTTGTATCCCCTCTCTAAAAGACTGTATGTAATGTCTTTGAACTTCAATTTTTTTTTTTCACCTGTAAACTGGGGGAAGTAATAATAGCCGCCTAGTAGATTTAGTGTGATGAGTAAACTAATGAGACCAAGAACTTAGCCGTTTCTGACATACGGTATCCACTGCATACATGTTTTAAAAATTCATATAGAGAGAACTGGAGTGAGAGTCACACATACACCTTGTCTGTCTCTAAAGCCTGTCCCTTGCAGAGGGAGCAGCTAGGAAATCCAGACAGAATAAGTGCAAGCAACATGTCTGCTGAAGAGAGGCAAAGCCCCCTGCTGCCTGAGCGGGCGTTGGGCTGGTGAAGGAGGGAGGGCAATGGGGAAAGTCTGCTGGAAGCCGAAGCTGAGGGGCATCAGCCACCGGGCAGAGGGTGGAGGCTGGAGGCTGGGGGTCACAGGGGCCCCAAATGCCAGGGAGCTCGAGGACGGGGAGAGAGTGGGCTCGGCACCGTGGGGGGTACAGGGGGGATCTGGCATGGGTCAGCACTGTCACGGTTGGCAGCACTGGGGGGCTCCCGGTGCCACCGTCTCCGCTGGGGGACCCTGTCCCGCTGCCGATGCCCCAGCCACGGCTGCCCCTCGGGGGACCCCTGACCTCCCTCCCTTCCCTGACCTCCCTCGCCTACCAAAGCCACGGTCAGCTTTAACTAGAGATGATTCTGCCTTGATTAACAGAAAAAGTCCACAGTGTTCTATTCTACATAAATCACAGAACTGAATGAATGAGGAAAGTGCAGTGTACCAGAGAGTCCATTAGGGTGTGATTTTTTTTGTCTTCAGCAAGCCTCCCGTACTGTTTTAATGCCAACCTATAATTTCCAATTTAGCAAATGGACTACACTGCTCAAAAGACTTGACATTTCCAATGTTACATCCTTTTCCTCATTTTTTACGTTTTTACCAGGTATGTCCTGTTTGAATACAGTAATGCCCAATCTTCTTCCTTAGCAATATACCCAAGTGGTTCCACCTCGTAGGTCTTAAGATCATCTACAAAGGTTAATATCTGAAGATAAAAAGTCATCAGGCTGAGTATTTCCTGAGCAAATCCTTTGTTAATTAAACTAAGACCTCTCATCTCGAGGCATAGCTGTTGCTAACATATTAAAGGAGCCCAGGTCCTGCAAATTATTGATAACTGTTGTCTGTTCAGCCACTGGCTGGGATGAAGACTTGTAAGAGGTGTAGTAACCGTGGTAATAAATGTTAGGAAAGACTGTATCATAATGATTTAGAATATGTGATCCCCAGAGAGGGGTGGGGTTGGGCCTGACCTCCTCCTCTTTAGCTGGGTCAACTTTGCATGCTGTATCAAATTATATTTTACAAAAAAACAAAACAAAACAAAAAAAAATGCTTGCTTCCATATTCACATATTTGTCTGAGCCTGTCCTGTGAGGCGGACAGGAAAGGTCTTAGTATTCTCATCTGATGTAAGAGCTGAGATTCAAAGAGGCTTCAAGTAACTCAGCTGAAATTAACTAATGGCAAATCCAAGACTCAGAATCTGGACTTTTTCCTCTGCCTCGTTCGGCAGCACAGACCAAAAGCAAGACCTTCATGAATGTAGTGAGAGCAGGTCCCTGACAGCAGTCATCCCCGGGACCGTCCACAGGTGGCGACGATGCATGATGGGGTTTCCTCTCTGTCATTCAGCTCCGGGGTTGATGGTGAAGTGACATAGTGAGGGGCCCTCAGACAGGGTTAGACTTACCCAATTTAAAGCCCTGCCTGTTGCTCCCAGGTCACATCCTTCCTACTTTTTGGTGTTCAGACAGTCTTACGAAATGATGACAGAACACGCTTCTTTTGTGTTGTTTGTTAGCATCCCTACTTGATATGGCTCAGAGGTTAAAGTGTCTGCCTCCAATGTGGGAGACCCGGGTTTGATCCCTGGGTCGGGAAGATCCCCTGGAGAAGGAAATGGCAACCCACTCCAGTATTCTTGCCTGGAGAATCTCATGGACTGAGGAGCCTGGTGGGCTGCAGTCCATGGGGTCACAAAAGATTTGGACACGACTGAGTGACTTTACTTACTTACTTACTTGATATAATGGAACTTTGGCAACACCGCACTGGTCCACAGCCTTTGTTTTAGAAAATTTTTTGAGTTCAGAATTTGAGAATCCATGCTCTAGCATGATTTCAATATTTATGTATTAAGAGTTTAGGTTTGCAGGGTTATTTAGTTTATGTTAAGCCGTTAAGCCAGGCACTTGAATTTTTATACAAATTTAATTTTCTCTCTCTTTTTTTATTATCCTAAGTCAGTGATTCTTAGCTTTTTTGGCAGCAGTCACAGATCACGTTGAGAGCCTGATGAAAACCCTGGATTCTTCTCACACCCCCGCCTGCTAAAAGCACACACACCGACAGTTAGCAGCACAGGCGAGTAGTTTACAAACTCGGCAGCCCCCAAACCGGGAACCTCCATGCAGCGCTGGCTGGCTTGATTGTATATCCCGCTCTGCTTTGTTCATCCTGTTCGCTTTGCTCTGTTAGGTTTCAGGGCTTATGCAGTGGCCTGGTTTCACGGAGCCAGGATAGACAGCTCAGTGTTAGGAACTGTTTTTTGTCTGAAGGTCCCTATACTTTGTGTGGTTTTTCAGGTAGAGCTGTCACTTGGTGGAAGACTGACTGTTATTAGACTGTGTTGGCAAGGGAGTGGGAGCAGTTCATGACAGTAGAAATTGATGTTATTTCTTTGGAGGGCAATTTGGAAATACCTGTCAGCTTTTAAAGTGCATGTACTTGTGTTGGTTGTGAAGACATGTACACAGAGGTCTTTGTTGGAGTCTTACATGTATGGGTGAGCAACTAGAAACATAAAAACCTGTCAGTATAAATACCTGGAACTGGTTACACAAATTATCATGTCTTCACACCAGAATATAATGCAGCCATGAAAAAGAATTGAGCAGCCTTATTGACGACCAAACGGAATGATCTCCAAAATATACTAAAATGTGAAAATGCATTCTAAAAGGAGGAAACGCACACACATGTGGGTTTGGCTGTCTCTGGAGTTTACACCAGCAGCTGGTAATGACGACTGGCTTGGAGGTGGGGGCTGGGAGACACGGGTCCTCTGGAGGGGGACAGGAAGACGCTTACTTTTTCTGTGTGTTGTGGTACCCAAATGATTCTAACTGGGTCCTTAATAGTATTCAGTTTTTTTAAGCTAGTTTTTAAAACAGAAATTAATTTTTAAAATCAGTAGAGAGTATGAGAAACAGAGATTAAAGAATATTTAGATTACATAAAATCCACCTAAATGAAAGAGATGTTGCAAAATGAACAGACTTTTAAATTTATTTTATTGGTGTATAGTGGGGCTGACATGTATTAATTTCTGCTATATAGCAAAGTGATTCAGTTACGTATGTATATGTATGAAAGTTCACACATTCTTTTCCATTGTCGCTTCCCGCGGGATGTTGGCTGTCGCTCCCTGTGCTGTGCAGAAGGGCCTGCTGTTTGTCCATCCTGTTCATAACACTTTCCCTCTGCTCCCCCCAAACCCCCAGTTCCCCAGACCCCAAACCTGCCCTCTGTGCCTGTGAGTCAAACTGACTTTTCTTTTTGCCTCGTTCCCTAATGTAAGAACACGGGGAGCGGGCGCCTGATGGAGTTAAGAGCTGGTAAACGAATAAATCAAAAGAAATAGCTTTTCACACAGTGTGTGGCCAGTCTAAGGAATTTACCGCCACAGGCAGTCCTGGAGGCAAATATTGTGGCTGGATTTTTTTTTTCTCTCTTTTTTGGAAGACTAGTCGCTTCTGTGCAGTCATAACACTTGTCATTATGCAAGAAGAGATAAGGGTAATCAAACCTGCTGGTGCAGGATGTGAGCTGGTCGCTGGGAAGGAAGGACTCTCCCCAGCCTCCCTTCATTTTTGGCTTCTTCTAGTGCCGCCGAATAACATTACACAATTGGCTGGGTTCTCTTTGAAGAATGGACAGTACTTCCTCTGAATCATTAGATATTATCCGCAGCCAAGGGAAGGATTGCAGACCTGCCAGAAGCAAAGCTCTTCACTATATATATATATATTTTTTTTTTTTTTTTCTTGCACCCAGAGTTATGGCTCCTTCAGTTCAGAATGAGGCCTCTTGGCGGGGTGGCTCTCCCGCTTCTGTACTGCTGCCGCAGTTCCCGGCAAAGAACAGGCTCAAAGGGGAAGACCGGGCTTCAGCTCCCCTCCTGCGGAGTAGGCTGGCTCCTCTAAACAACACACCCCAGATTATTGAGCGAGCGACTGAGTAGATACTCAGGAAATAATTCATGCTTTTTTTTTTTTCTTTCTCTCTCTCCCCTTCCTTCTTTGGCTCCGACTAGTAATGAATCCCTCCACCAGGGGGTAGACAGGACATAAACTAGCGCCAGCCAGTCTCATTAAGCCCTCGTTAACCCATTTGACATCTTTACGGGTCTCATACATCCACACAACCCAAGAAAGACTGCACCCACGTACCTCTCTCTTATGTTTTAAGATCAAGAGTAATGTGTATCAGGTTGACTGGAATTTGAGTAAGTGAACAGGGTGTAAAATAGATATGTTGTCAAGCTGAGCAAGCTGAGTTGCACCGTAACAGACTCCACTGCAGAAGGACTCCGTTCTGTCCCTGCCGTGTGATCAGGTCAAGGGCAAACCTTTGAAGCGTCGGGTCACGTGTATGAGGTGACTCTCTTGTTAAAGGAATTTCTCCCGTCTTTGGGAATCCAGTAGCAGGCCGGTGGGGGAGTTTGTTCAATGTGCAGAATCCACGTGCTTCCTTTCTTTCTTTTGCAGGAGGCGGGGTGCACACTGAGTGGCTTGGGGGACCCTGGTTCTCAGGCGAGGGATTGAACCCAGGTCCCCTGTGGTGGAGGCTCGGCCTCTTCACACTCCACCCCGAGGCGAGTCCTGCCGCCTGCATTCTCAGTGCTCTGCCTTGCCATCGGCCAGCAGCTGGATGGCGTCTACACAGTTATGATCCCAGGCCCGTCTGGTGGCTGAGCACAGGGGCGTGGCATCTCATCTGTCCTACACACAAGATCCAAAACAGTTGGTCGTCCAGATACCCAGAGCCAGGAGAAGCTTGCTTCCGTCATTGTTGTTTGGCTTAATTACATGCTAGGAAGCTCCAGCTGAGCCTTTAAAATAAAATCTCTCATATTTAATTATGATTCCTTTTTTGCTAGCCAAGCCCACGGGCACCATGTACAATCCCTACGTTTCCACCGTTTTAGGAGACCCAGTCCGTTTCCAGCATCATCCAATAGAACTTTCTGTGGTGATGGAGGTGTGTGAGTGGTCTTGTTAACGGCAGCCACCGGCCGTGGGCTGGTGTGACCGAGGGTGTCTGATAGGATCTGACTGTCGCTGACTTGTAAACATCGACGCCACCCAGCTTCAGTCCTTTACTCCCAGCCCGTTGTGACATTAGTGTCCCAGCACATACAGAAGCGATGCAGCTATTTTCTCCCTTCCTGGGCGAAGCATTGCCATGGAGATTTAAGAGCAACACTAAGAAATGGTTTCACATTGTTTCGGGGAAAGGGGTGCAGTCTTCTCACCACCAGCGCCTGCAGCTGGGCTCAGGTGCTGTCACGGGACCTGAGCCCCTACCTCCTACCTGAATGGCAACCTCACTGAACAGTAGTGAGGCCTCTTTTTCTAAATGGAAAAACCTCGAGCAAAAATCTAAAAATCTTAGGTTTGCATGGCCAAGAGCAACATGGGGTACTGGGAAATTCCATCAGTAAGCCAAGCAACTTCTTGGCAGCAGGAATTCTGTCTTTTTATCTGTTTCCTTCGTTCCTAGCATAAATTTTAATAAGTGCTTCTCCAATGAGTGGTTTAGTATGTGGATGAACAAACGAACATGGCTTAGAAAGGATGCTGGTAACTTAACCTCCCAGGAGCCTCTCATTAAAACCCCAGTATCCCAGCAGGTATCTTTCCTAGCAGAGAAGTAAAGTTACAGATACGCACAGTGTAAACAATCATGTTTTGGACTTGCCGCTAAGTCGCTTCAGTCGTGTCCGACTTTGTGCGGCCCCATAGACGGCAGCCCACCAGGCTCCCCCGCCCCTGGGATTCTCCAGGCAAGAACACTGGAGTGGGTTGCCATGTGCTTCTCCAATGCATGAAAGTGAAAACTGAAAGTGAAGACGCTCGGTCATATCCAACTCTTCGCGACCCCATGGACTGCAGCCCACCAGGCTCCTCTGTCCATGGGATTTTCCAGGCAAGAGTACTGGAGTGGGGTGCCATTGCCTTCTCTGAGTTTTGGACTTAGGCAACAACTAACACAAAAACACTGCAGACTCATCTATGACTAATTTGAATACTGTAAAGAATAAATGGTAGCTTACATTTGAACCTGTATATTCACTGGAAGGACTGATGCTGAAGCTTCCCAATATTTTGGCCACCTGATGTGAAGAGCGGACTCACTGGAAAAGACCCTGATGCTGGGAAACATTGAAGGTGGGAGGAGAAGGGGGCAACAGAGGATGAGATGGTTGGATGGTGTCACTGACTCGATGGACATGAGTTTGAGCAAACTCAGGGAGATAGTGAAGGACAGGGAAGCCTGGCATGCTGCAGTCCAGGGGTCGCAGAGAGTCGGATACGACTTAGCGACTGAACAAGATTTATAAAATCTATGAATCCAGAAAAAAAGTGTCCACTTTCCACCAGACTTTAACTTCTCACTGGATGTATTTTGTAGTATGACCGACCCTCCTCCCTTCCTGCCATTCCTTTTCACCTGAACCTGCTTTTAACCACCACACTGACCAAAGGATGTGACCTAGCCCAGTCCCTCCCTGCCATGACTCCTGCCCCGTTTTACCATCACTGTGATCCAGTGTGTGAAACTGCCTTGTGAACTAAAGCTCAGGGTAGTTGGTTTTGCAGACAGCAGCATTCGCCGTCTGCATCCCCGTTGAGCTGGGCAGCACCTGAGGTCCAGCCCGTTTGCTTTCTTCATCGTTGTCATCACAACAGTCCATCAGATTCTTCACCCAATCAACTCATGCCTGCCCTTTTTTTTTAAGTTATACATAACGATTGGAATGTCCTATCTGGTCAAGTGCTCTAACCTCGTTTCCTTCCTAGTATCAGCATACTTGAAATTCCAGCTCAAATGTAGATGCTTTCAAACAGCAAGCCGGAGAGCTATGGAAGGAAGAACTTGGAGCTCTGGGAAGTGTGATAACTGACCTAAAATGCTGCTCGTGCCAGCAGCTGGCTGTGTGATCTCGGATGCGTTACCCTGCATGGGGTCGTTTCCTACCTCTGTAATATGGGGAGAAAGGAGTCCAGGTGCCCCAGATGGTCCCTCCACACTCGAGAGTCTCACTGAGCAATGTGGTCACCCTCGTCTGCTGCAGGGCGACACGAGGCGTCCCTGAGTCACTCAGGAAATTTCTATCTCTCCTGTGATCCCAGGCCCACGTGACACCGAATTGTCCGACCTAGACCTCCGCAGGGAAGGTGTTCCTGGGGCTGGAGCAGGTTTCATCCCCCTGCCTGTCCTCACTGTGACCCACACCTTCAGGGCTGAGCACTCACCTCCCTTGGGCCTGCCCAGGGGGTTCCTGCTAAATCAACAAAGCCTGTGTTTGGCCCGCTCTGTGTGACCCGCACAGGTGCCAAGAGGTGCTGGTTCCTGCGGCCCATGACTGTACCCAGCATCTTGCTGTGTGTGCAGGGTACACACGACGCACCCCCCCCCCCATTCCGCCCTGTGCTTCTGCTCAGGGACAGAGCCTTGTCTACAGCAGGTTCCCGCCTGCTTTAGGAGAAGCCTTGCCTTTCTCTACAGGCACTTCCACGGCCACGTTCAGGATGGTTTCCCTGATTACAGGGGGATCTGTGCTGGAGGGGCTTCCCTGGGAGCTCAGCGGTAAAGAATCTGCTTGCCAAGACAGGAGATGCAAGAGACTCATGTTCCACCCCTGGGTGGGGAAGATCCCCTGGAGGAGGGCATGGCTATCCACTCCAGTATTCCTGCCTGGGAAATCCCATGGACAGAGGAGCTTGGCGGGCTACAGTCCATGGGGTTGCAGAGAGTCAGACACGACTGAGCAATTGAGCATGCGTGCCTGCCGTTCAGAAGACAACATCTTGACAGACTTAGTGCTTCTGGGAACACCGGGTCTGACCAAAGGGGAGATGAAGGATGAAGATACAGATTCACAAAGAAAACAGCACCCGCAACCCCCCAAAATACTTTCCATGCTATGTAAGTTACACGCAAACATCACAGCCGATCCACACTTGATAAACGCTGAACTTCCCCTTTCTTTGATAGGAAGGCTGGGAAGTGAGATAAAGCAGGGGCGAGCCATGGAGGACAAACGTCTTGGCACCCGGTAAACCTCCACGTGTTTCTTTTTTTTTTTTTTTTCTGTTTTCAAGACTGGTTGCCATTTCCTCCATGTGTCTTGTTTATCGGTGTGTTGACTCGTCCCCACACCAGAGAGATGGGTTTGCACATCTGCCAAGCGGAGTCGGCGAGAGATAACCGCCAGCGACAACAATGGTCTTCCTCGGTCCGTCGGCCAAAAACACTTTTGGCAGAGCGGGCTGAGAATTACTTATCGTCGGTGCCTGTTCTGGAAGCCCAGCGTGGTTGTTTGCCAGACAGAATAGCAGGCAGGATGCGACCGAGAGCCAGACGTGCTGGGGCTCCACCTGGCAGACGCTGAAGAGGAAAGAGGGATGGAGCAGCCAATTAGCACATGGTTTCCTGGTGCCTGGTCCTCGCCGTCAACGCGAGCCAGTGTTCTGAAGTCAGCCAGGACAGAGTGTGATCCCGAGTCGCGTAAAGAATACTTAATACGTGATGCTGCAGGGAAGAGTTTCCAGAGATGTAATTTAAAAAAAAAAAACACAAAAAACTATTAATACAAGCAACTCATCTGAAAAAGAGAATCTATTTTCAGTTGCTTGGGTTAAAACATACATGATAGTGTGACAAGATGAGGGTTGTTTTGCTTTTTTTTTTTTGTTTTAATTCCCTGATCAGGGATGGAGCCCATTGTCTCCTGCAGTGTAAGCGCAAAGGCTTAACCAGTGGACTACGAGGGAAGTCCCAAGATGAGGCTGTGATTGTCTTATAAATCACCCTCTCAATGCTTTCTACAGCCTGACACATCCTTCCTTCTCCAGGGGTCGCTTTGATGCTAGAGATGCAGCTGAAGCGGTCTAGCAGGCTGGACCTGGTTGTATATAGAGCTGGTAGTAACTGTGCAACTCACCTCCCTTGCCCTTAGAGTTCGGGGTGGTACACATCACTTTGCAGGCTGTTCCAGTTACCAACATCAGATGCATCAGGTGGCACCTCCCTTGCCAGTTTCTGTTGAAAATTTTGTTCTTTGTCTCATAGAACTTTTTAGATAATTAAAACAGCAATAAAGGAATGATTTTTTTTTTTAGTGGTACAATGCTAAACTGTAAATCACTTATTAAACTACAAGTCCTATGCAGTGTGAGTACAAATGAACTTGATTCATTGGAAAGAGGGCAGTGGAGAGCCAGGCATCAGAGTTCTGTTTCAAAGTTACAGGGCTTGTCCTTCAAAAAGGACTCAAAACAGATGTCAGAGCCACGTTATCGGAATCTTGATACATAATTGATGTTTACAGAGTGATTTAAGAGTCCAACATGAAGCTCCCTTGTCAGTGTAAGTAACTTAATTACACTATGTGTAAATACAGTGTTCTCTTTCCCCTTACGTAACTCCCACTCCCATGCTGTCAGTTACTGTAAACTAATCAGCATCGTCTCCAAAAGTTGTCTATCAGGCATCTATTACAAGGTTGGGCTAGGTCACCTAAAAATAGCCCTCCAAGTCTTACGGCACTCCTTGACTTCTGAATGCGTGCCTGGGTTTGTTTCTGTATGTTGGTCATTTAAATCCCCTGAAGAGGGATCTCAGCATATGAGTCTTACCTCAATGAAAGCCATGTTTCCTGGCTCTCCTTACTTTCAGTAAGATTTTGGCAAGGGAAGATGAGGCTTAACTAGAGATTGCTTCGGTGTGGGTAAGGACCACACATCTTGGTCGAAGCGTTTTTGTCATTAGTCTCTTGGACTGTGTAAGATTGTAATTATAATTAGCCATCTGATTTCAATAGCAGCCCCTTTCTTGCATGAGGCCCTTGACTAACTTGGTATAGATAAATCAGAAATGTCAAGGCCAGAAAGGCATAGCAGTGACTTCCTTGTGATAGACGTTTGGATTTTATCGGCCTGCCTCCCTTGGGTCAGCCATCTGGTGGGCAGGTAGGAAAGGATGTAGCAATGGAGAAGCCCTCAGGGTGTCTTCCGAGTCATCTTCTCCAGGTAGAAGAGTAGGACTTCGGCGGGAGGGGGGACGCCGGCACCTTACGTGTGCATATTGAGACGAAGCCGGTTCCTATCAGCATAGAAAGTACAAACAGGTTATTGGGGAAGATTTGTTTTCCAAAATTCAGTTAATGTGACAAATATAAGTATTTTTTGATTGTCAGAATGCTTATAATGGAATGAGGTAGGCCCTTATCTCAGCCACTTTACCTCTAATCTAGACGGTTTGTTTTTTTATAAACCGTGATGCTTTGAGACAGTAATATTTTAGAACAGAGAATGGATTAAGGAAAAAGTGATGACAGTGAACACACCTAAGGCAAATATCTGGATGCTAAAGAGAGCACAGACGATCTGAATTATTGCTATGTTAAACCTTGTTTTCTCAAATCTAAGATATACTTTTGTTATTTTTCACATGTTACTTTTCTGGAATAGATAGCATCTTACACTGGATCTCTGTATTTAGCATGTCAGTGTTACCTTCCTTCCTCATCTCCACCAAAAGTCTGCTATAAACTCGTCTTAAAAATCAGTGACATCTTAGAATTAGTGGAATAAAGATGCCAAGAATTAAGCAGAGATCAGTTTTCCCATATTCCCTCAGAGCCTGTCATTATACATGTTGAAGTATAAAGGTTACGTTTTCCCTTACGTGGTTGTCCTCGAAGGAGCATGAGGCGAAGGTGGCTGTCCTGCGCCACATCTCTTAGATAAGCTGTATGCAAGATCCTCCCCATCACGCCGCTTAGACTTGCTGCTGCTGCTGCTGCTGCTGCTTCTAAGTCGCTTCAGTCGTGTCCGACTCTGTGCGACCCCATAGACGGCAGCCCACCAGGCTCCCCCGTCCCTGGGATTCTCCAGGCAAGAACACTGGAGGGGTTGCCATTTCCTTCTCCAATGCATGAAAGTGAAAAGTGAAAGTGAAGTCGCTCAGTCGTGTCCGACTCTTCGCGACCCCATGGACTGCAGCCCACCAGGCTCCTCCGTCCATGGGATTTTCCAGGCAAAAGTACTCGAGTGGGGTGCCACTGCCTTCTCCAAGACTTTCTGTTATTGTGGCTCCAGATGATGAGAGAGAAAATACAAGATTCAGTAACGTCTCCGTCTGGAGCCGTGCTTCTAAAGATCACCGAACTCCTTCGCAGCTGTTGTGCATTTCACTTGCGGCAACTCGCTCGGGCGTGCTCCATCCACATGCCAAGCGGGTGTCCTGCAGTGCACCCTGGCACCAGCCGCCTGGAGTGAGTGTCACAGCCCGTGCATTAAAGGCTCAGTCTCACCAGCCTGCCCTCTCTCCCGACAGCAGCCCAGAGTCGCAGGTGCCCACGCTTGTGACGGACTGGGTTCCCCTAGAATAACGCCGGAACTCAGGAAAGCATCACATAGTTTTATTAGAAGGGATGCAAATGGAAGGGATGCTCAGGGCCCAGTCTAGGAGGGTCCCGCGCACGGAGCCCTGCGCCTCCCCGTATGGAATCCGGCTGGGCCACCCTTCCCAAACATCAGTGTGTTCAGTAACCGGAAAACTCCAGGGTTTTCGAGGGGTGGGGCCTCCTTAAGCAGGCACAGTTGATTAAATCATCTCCAGTTCCCCCTTTCTGGATGTTGTGCGTGTGTGCCCAGCTCTTTGAGACCCCAGGGACGGTACAGCCCACCAGGCGCTTCTGTCCATGAATTTCCCAGGCAAGAATACTAGAATGGGTTGCTATTTCCTTCTCCAGAGGGTCTTCCCCACCCAGGGATGGAATCCACATCTTTTGCATTGGCAGGCAGGTTCTTTACCATGGAGTCACGGGGGTTGAGCTTGTCCCAGATTCCAAGCAGTTGGGCTTTCTGGGAATCAGCCTCATCCTAAAGCTCTCTAGTTGACCCAACTTGAGTCATCTGGTTAGTACAACAAAGACAGTTCGGTCAGTCTCAAAATTTCCAGGGACTGGGGCCAAAGATCAGATACATATTCTCCACGGTACCCCGGGGCATAGTCCAGGTTTTGTCTACGGTTCTAGCCTGTGTCTCTAGCTCGGCTCTCTGCACTGGCTCACTCACAGCCCACTGCAGGCTCCGAGGGTTCTCTCTTGCTGCCATGTGCAGCTCAACAAATCCCCAATTATGCCTAACTTCATTCCCTGAGTTAGCTTGTCCTAAATCACCTATCATGGTTTATAGAAACCCCTGTCCGCCCGGGCATGGAAGCTCCAAGTTTCGGATTCAGCTCCAAGTCTTGGATTCATCTTTTGACTTTCTCTGGTCATTAAGATTTTCTATAAATCTTATAAATCTTGTCTGATCCCATTGTTCAGATCACTGTACACCTTTTTTGAACCTTGGCTCCCTGGTGATAAGTGTTAAAAGATCCAGAAGCAGGACTTTCTGGTGGTCCAGGATTAAGAGTCCACATGCAGGAGGCCCTGGTGCGATCCCTAATGAGGGAACCAGAGCCTTTATGCCACGACAAAGACCAAGCGCAGCCAAATAAATAAATACTAAAACCAAAAAAAGATCCATACGTGAACACGCCGTGAGACCCCAGACCGTGTTCAATGCCACACTCTTCCTCACTTTGTCCTTCACTCCAGAGATGAGGGATGTCCTCTGTGGTTGAGCATTTCAGGGCTGGATCACAGCTGGATCACAGCTGTGACCACAGTCATCCTCAGCCCTTCTGAGTCCAAGATCATCAGGCACATTCACAGGGAACTTCCTCTCTGTGCCGTTGGCCACTTGGCCAGCAGGTATCTCACAGGTCGGGTTTGGGGCTTAGCCCTGGGGTCAGGCTGGGTGTCTTGGGAGTGCCAGGCAGGCCTGGCAGATAGCGGGTGATTGCAGGTTGCAACTAATCTAATCTCAGCTTCCTTTTCTTCCCATTTCCTTGGTGTTCTGTTTTATACATCCCGCCATTTCCTGCCCCACGTCTTCAGTGTATCCATTCACTCACTCGATTGCTCACCGATCCACTCAGCCCCATCTCTCGAGCTCTTCCTCTGGACCAGGCACCGTTCTAGCATCAGGGTAGAGCTAGATACAGCCCCTGCCTCTGCGAGATCCCGGTCTAGGGTCCCAGGTGAATAGACTGGCATACAGGAGAACCTCAGATGCGAGGTGTGGTGTGAAAGCAATGTTAAAATAGGCTAAGATGCTAGATGGTGGGGGTGGGGGGTGGATGCGCGAGGGGATTCTAGGGTTACATTGTGCGGAAGCCACGTGGGTGTTGTGCATGTGGGAGTTGGAAGCAAATGCACCTGTTTCAGGAACACAAAGGCCCACTTGACCTTAACTCTGAATAGAAAAGTTGGGCCACAGTGTGTTCCGCTCGAGTCGGCTCCTGGTTCCCATCAAGGAAGCTCTCTGCTCTGAGCGAGCGTGAGCTCTCTCTCCGGGAAGCTCAGGGTGTCGAGGCCGGGCCTCGCATCCCTTCTCTGTTGCTGTCATTCACTTGCTAAGTCATGACTGACTCTTGGTGGCCCCGCGGTCTGTAGCCCACCAGGTTCCACTGGGCTTTCTCAGGCAAGAATACTGGAGTGCGTTGCCACATCCTTCTCCAGGGCCTGTTCCTGACCCCGGCATTGAACCAGGGTCTCCCACATTACCGGCGGGTTCTTTACCTCTGAGCCCCCCAGGGCCGCCCCATCACCCCCTTCTGTCCCCAGAAGCGCCTCCAGGGGTCTCTGTTGGCTCCCTGCCCCCGGAGGGCTCAGCCGCGAACCTGCTGCTGCTGCTGCTCCTTCAGATTCCGTGGCTGCCTGTCCCCCCGCCCCTCTCTCTCCATGGATAACCGTGCCTGTTTCTCTTGGGTGGTGAGTCTCTTACTTCTGCAGCATGCAAGGTCACAGTCAGCCTCGGGGCCCTCCCCAGGCGCTCCACGTCGCGAGTCTCGTGGGCATTGTGGGGGACTCCTAGGAAGGGGCAGGCAGTGGTGGGCAGATGTGAAGACCGTGGGGGTGCGCTGCGGCCCGTGGTGCTTTTCCACAGGCAGGTAGCCCCTGGATGACCGAATGCCTCGTTAAGTCATGCAAGGCAAAAAGTCACTTCTGCCTGAAACTAGATATGAGAGCTTTCAACACCAAAGACAGCTTTCTCAGAATGTTTTATATGGAGTTCTGTCTGAAAATCCAAGTCAATATAATATCCACCTTAAAGATACATTTCTGTTGCAGTTCGTAATGGTAGCTCATTTGTGATACAGGTATGTCCGTTTCCAGTGGTCTCCTCTGATTCATCAGGACAATGCTGTGTTTAATCCAGATGAATGTAACAGATTATAAAATACCTTTCTGTCTACCGCTTGTGTCCAGAAGGCCTGGAAATTCATTCGGGCTCCCTGTTATTTTCCCTTCGATCCAATCCATGCCCGTGCCACACTGGGCCATCCCTCTGCATGGCCTGGTGAGAATCTCTCTTGATTTTTCCTCTGTGTTATTCTGGCCTCTAGCAATGGAAGAGCTTCTCATGCTTGTTCCCTGGGAATGAACTAGGGAGCATTTTCCCTTCCAGCTTCTGCTGAACTAATGGCTGTTCCCTGTGTGAATCCACCGAGAAGGAAAGTCAGCAGAGAGATTGACACCAAACCAGAACACTCTCCTACACCTGGCTATGCTTGGGAGGGCTTCCCTGCTGGCTCAGACGGTAAAGTATCCACCTGTGAAGCAGGAGACACAAGTTCAATCCCTGGGTCAAAAAGATGCTTTGGAGAAGGCAATGGCAACCACTCCAGTATTCTTGCCTGGAAAATTCCATGGACAGAGGCGCCTGGCAGGCTACAGTCCATGGGGTCTCAAAGAGTCAGATATGAGCAGAGCAGAGCTTTTTTTGTAAAGACTTAATGAACTGTGGTGTTGGAGAAGACTCTTGAGAGTCCCTTGGACTGCAGGAAGATCAAACTATTCAATCCTAAAGGAAATCAGTCCTGAATATTCATTGGAAGGACTGATGCTGAAGCTGAAGCTCCAATGCTTTGGCCACCTGATGCGAAGAACTGACCCATTGGAAAAGACCCTGATGCTGGGAAAGATTGAAGGCGGGAGGAGAAGGGGACAACAGAGGATGAGATGGTTGGATGGCATCACTAACTCGATGGACATGAGTTTGAGCAACCTGCAGGAGAGTTGGTGATGGACAGGGAGGCCTGGCATGCTGCAGTCCACGGGGTTGCAAAGAGTCAGACACGACTGAGTGACTGAACTGAACGAAATATCACGAAAACCCTGCTCACGGATTATTAAATGCAAAGTTGCCCAGGGAAAGCGTGTTCCATTCAAGGGCATAAGTGGTAATGGTGCTCCAGGTGGAAACAAACAAGTCAGCAGTTCCCAAGAGCCCTCTGTCAGCAGCGCCCTAAGCCTCCAAGAACTCGGTAGCCTCCAGGGTTCACTAGCTTCTGAAGCAGTGTTCCAGGATGGGCCAGCTCTCACTGTTAGACAGCTTTATTCAACTGAAATTCCTCTCCGCCCACGGAAATAGCTCTGCGTCTAAGGGAGAAGGGGGAAAGGTGTATAAAAAAGACCCAATTTTTCTTTAAAAACACCATCCTGTCTTATCTCTGTGCTAAACACATGGATTTGAGGGAGTAATTTTACAAGATGTTTTTCCAGTCCCCTCAGCATCTCGCTTTCCCTCCTCCTGAGCTCTTTATGATTTGTCTGTGTCTCTTACTCTCGTGCTTTTTTAAACTTTTTTGTTTTTGCATTTTGTTTTACCGTCTTGGCCTGTGGGATCTTAGTTCCCTGATCGGAGCTGGAACCCGCGCCCCTTGCAGCGGAAACGTGGCGTCTCAGGCACTGGACCTCCAGGGACAGGCCCCACTGCCGTGTTCCAGCCCCTTCTTTCAATTCCCTCTCCCCTCCCATCGCGAACCTTTCCCCGATAAAACATGGATGGTATCCCTCACCTCTTAAATTTGATTGCGTGGCTCTACTCTATAAAAACAACCACTTCTTTTTGTTTGCTCACGGATTATTAAATGCAAAGTTGCCCAGGGAAAGCGTGTTCCATTCAAGGGCATAAGTGGTAATGGTGCTCCAGGTGGAAACAAAGTTGCATGTGAATGGAAATGTATATACTCTTGGTGCTATTGGTAGTTCACATATGTTTCTCTGTGTTTGTAGAGCCTGGGAAAGGTGGACGAGATGGAGATAGATCTTTGTCCAAAGGTCCTGTGACAGTAATAATAATAGCTTAATATTTGTATCAAGTATTGTTTAATAACAGCTACTATTCTAAAAGCTTTGCATGGATTTTCTCATGGACTTTAACCCTCAAATACTCACCAAGTTGGACTTCCCTGGCTGTCCAGTGGTTGAGGCTCTGAGCTCTCAATGCAGGAGGAATGAATTTGACCCTGGGTTAGGGAAGTACCCTCATGCTGCAAAGTTTGGCTGAACAAACACACACCTTACCAGGTAGCAATAAGTCTTAGGAAGATTACCTAACTCACCCAAGCTCCACAGCCAGGGCATCAGAGCCAGAACTCAGCCCCCTTCACAGCCACCGTGACACCTGCAGCCGCCTCTGTGGTCTGTGTCAGTATCCAGCAACTACTCATAGGTTTCACCCAGCAACACCTGACCCAGTATTGCCCTTTCTTGAGAGCTCATCTGACTAGTTGTGACAAAATGCTTGTGTATTTGGAGTCCGTTCCCTGGATAAAGATCCAAGGATTTGACGTTATTAGGACCTGTGCAAAACTTCTGTGTTCTCATTTAGGCGTTTTGTATTTTTAACGTGTACACTTTGGTCAAAGAACCAAGTTAAATTAATTTTTGTGAATCAAGAAAGACTTGTAAGCACTAGCTTACTCCATGTATCTGTGAGCCTGTTTCTTTTTTGTTATCTTCACTAGTTTTCTTTGTTCTTTAGATTTCCACGTATAAGTGATATCATGTAGTATTTATCTTTGTCTGACTTAGTTCACATAGTATGATAATCTCTCAATTCAGTTCAGTTCAGTTGCTCAGTCGTGTCCGACTCTTTGCGACCCCATGAATCGCAGCACGCCAGGCCTCCCTGTCCATCACCAACTCCCGGAGTTCACTCAGACTCATGTCCATTGAGTCCGTGATGCCATCCAGCCATCTCATCCTCGGTCGTCCCCTTCTCCTCCTGCCCCCAATCCCTCCCAGCATCAGGGTCTTTTCCAATGAGTCAACTCTTCGCATGAGGTGGCCAAAGTACTGGAGCTTCAGTTTTAGCATCATTCCTTCCAAAGAAATCCCAGGGCCGAGCTCCTTCAGAATGGATTGGTTGGATCTCCTTGCAGTCCAAGGGACTCTCAAGAGTCTTCTCTAACACCACAGTTCAAAAGCATCAATTCTTCTGTGCTCAGCTTTCTTCACAGTCCAAGTCTCACATCCATACATGACCACTGGAAAAACCATAGCCTTGACTAGACGGACCTTAGTCGGCAAAGTAATGTCTCTGCTTTGGAATATACTATCTAGCTTGGTCATAACTTTTCTTCCAAGGAGTAAGCGTCTTTTAATTTCACGGCTGCAGTCACCTCTGCAGTGATTTTGGAGCCCCAAAAAATAAGGTCTG
>SJXQ01003983.1:412049-432512 GCA_006408695.1 Aepyceros melampus | reverse complement strand
TGCTTTTTCTAATATAATATATTGATTATATAATTATATAAAATATGTTTATATGATACATATTATATATTATATTATAATATGTATTATACAGTTATGTATATATAACTGTCTAGGGATTGTGCCTTTTTTTCTATAAAAAAAGCCCTATTGGTCAGAGCCTCTGCTTGCTGACAGAGCTCGACCTGCTGGAACCCCAGAGCTGGTTCTTACTACTTATAATCAACTTAAGTGGCTGCTGCCCTTTCAAAGACCACCAGCACTTCCATGGGTGAACACGGCCATCTGGGACAGAACCCACAGTGTAACCTAATAATCTGGACTGAATTTCATGGAAATTGAAGTTGATTCCATTAGCAATAGATAAATCGGTCTGGTTTTCTTTTTCTAGTTTCAATAATAGTACTTTTAACATGAGTTTTACATTTTCTTTCTAGATAAATAGTTATCTTCTGTATTTGGGAACAGTTTTTATACTATAGAATTTGTGTGTATAAATTGGATAAGATTCACCAATAGAAACAAACAGCCTATTAAAAGAATTCTTTGATAAGCATCTTCACATCTTTCTTGATATTTGGTCTGTTCAGAATTTCATCAATTTGGGTAACTTTTCTTTTTTTTCAGAAATGTTTTCAGTCTCAAGGAGTTTGTTGACTCTATGAACATGCAGTTATATGGAGGTTCCTCTTAAAATTTTAGTGAATTTTATGATTATCTTTAGAAATCAAAAACAATCAGGGAGATGGTTTTAAGATTGTGTTAATGTTTTATTTGGCTGGGAATCTCAGAAATCTCCAAATCACAGGAAATGGTGAAGAATTTCAGTCTCTAAAGCGGGAAAAGTTAAGATCTGAAAGGCAGTTGAGCTGTGATGAGCAGGAGCAGGCAACCTGTGGAAGTCTGGGCTGTGAACCGATCCCTTCTTCACACCGTCCCCCAGCTTGCTGCGGTGCTGTGCTCCGTCGCGTCAGTCACTTCAGTCGTGTCTGACTCTGTGACCCCACGGACTGCCAGCCCAGCAGGCTGCTTGTCCATGGAATTTTCCAGGCCAGAATACTGGAATGTGTTGCCATTTCCTTCTCCAGAGGGTCTTCCCAACCCAGAGGTGGAACCCGCGTCTCCTGCAGTGACAGGTGGATTCTCTACCACTGAGCCACCAGGGAAGCCGGGTCCCCTAATTTACTCTGTGCTAAGTTGTTCCGGCAGAGTAACCAAACCTGATGTGTTTCATATAAGACTTTGCAACCTTTCCCAGCCAGTTTTCCGTGTAAGAACCGTTTTTCCTCTGATGGCATTCCTTGCAGAGATGGAATCTGTGACATTATTGAGAGTCCTGTCTCAGCGTCCTCGTGGTGAGCACACTGGGGTGTGGCCTGGTGACTCCTCTCGTGTAACTGACTCCACTCGCTCCAAGAGCCAAGCCGTAGTCATAAATGTGTGAGCTCCAGCCCAGATGTCAAAAAGTCAGCGTTTATTTAGGAAAGGAACTATGTCATTGAGTGATTAACTCCTAGGAGCAAGAGCTAAACTTCTCAATCATCTGAATTTAAGGTGCCACTTTTGGTCTTTACTTCGTAGCTGGAATTATTTACTAGACACTTGGGTTTTCAGTGAGAAAATAACATGGACACCTGTCAACATGAAGAGTTTCCTTTTTATGGTTAGTCTGTAAAATTAGCCTGGGAAATGCAGCAGTTAATAATTTCCTACTTTGAGAGGAGCTTTTGAACCTTACCAGGAATTTTCCATGGGCTGATTCCACTCAGGTGTATGTTCCCGGAGACAGGGAGCAAAACTGTACAGGCGGAAGGATGCTGGGAGCGGACCCACGTGGCATAGTGACATGGACCCTGTAGGCTGGCTATAAGAAAAGTTTCAATCAAGGAAGCTGTGGCCCCCCAAAAATCTTTCCCAGTTGAGGAGGAAAGCTAGGGAGTTCCTGGCGGTCCAGTGGTTAGGATTTGGCGCTTTCACTGCCACGGACCAAGTTCAGTCCCTGGTCCAGGTAAGATCTTGCATGCTGCATGCGGCAGCCAAAAAAAAAAAAAGAGGGCTCCTCAGAAAAGGATCCACTGAGAAATGACTGGGTGAATAGTGCCCTTCATCCAGAATAAAGTAAAGAATAGTTAAACACCCCTGCACACGGGTGTTCAATCAGTACTTTGAAGTAGTCAGGCTACCCCCTGTGTTAGTCTAGAAGGTGGGGAAGCAGTGATGTGTTTACTTTACTTGGCCGTCAGTGCTGGTTGAGAGTTCTGTTTTGTTCCAAAGTATATTACTCATGAGTCATTTATAATAGGCTTCCTGAGTTCATGCTCTACCTACACATTTCAAAGAAGCACTTAAGTCAGCCTAGAATTCTTTCTTGGGTTACAGTACTTTCAAGGTTAAAAACACTTACCATCCATGGTACACTTAGTACCTGTCCTTTGATAAGCTTAGGGTTTCAAATACGCCCTTCTCCTTGAGGAAGAAATAAAATGATTAATTTAATTTAATTTGAAGTAGGCTGCTTTTACATCTCCTGTTAGATTTAGCTAAGCCCCAAATAATATAACTCCATTTTAAGTCTCCATTTTAATGTTAAGTATAACATTTAAGTCTCAGCATTCTATATTGAGTTACAAGATGTTGCTTTCCAAACAGGTTTTCCATTGGAAGTGTTACTATTTCCAAATATTCTTTACTGTGATATTTATTGCACGTTGGAATATACCTCCAATTTTATAAGGAAAGTTAACGATGATAAAATAATTTTATCACCAACTAGACAAAATGTTTTATCATCAAATTAAATATTTCATCATCAAATAAAGTATTTTCTCACCAACTTTCAAAAAAGAACTCTACCCCATAAATGACATATGAGTTGGCTGGTGTGAAACCTATTAAAATGTACTGTATTTTAAATGATTATATGTAGTATTTAACAGTATTTTTACTGTATTCAGTAAACTTAAACATTAGTACTGTTTATATACACACATACTTCTTAAAATTGGGCACAGTATTTAAAAAAGAAAATGTGATTCTTTATATTCAAAAGGAACACTTATTAATCATGTGTCAGACCTGTTGTATGCCAAGTCATTAACAATAATTTTTGTGGTTGTTTTTAGAAGTGATAGTAACCGTGGAAAAAGTCTTCAGTTTGCCCTTTTTCATGACAATTAAGCATTCAGCTTTTTGATGGCACTTAACGGCTACTTTAGTTACTTGCAGATGCTTCCATTTTTGAGGACAGGTTTGGTAGTGGTTTTCAAGATAAAGTGTTGGAAAAAACTGCAGAACATTAAATTGTGAGTTGAGTTTCATGTAAGGCAAAATGAGGACTGCAGCCCGGGAGACAGGGTTTCTGAGAGCTCTGAGAAACTTCTCCAAGGAAGCGACCCAGGAAGCTAAGATATATGGAAGTGTTGCAACAAAGGGCAGGTAGTTGGGGCATCAGAAGATTACGGTTAATCAGAGAAACCAGATACGTGTCATTAAGGAAAGAAGTGCTTTTCTGTGTATGGGAAGCTGCAGGAGCCTGGGCCCACTGAAACCCTCCCTTTGGTGGGCACCGCAGCTCTCTGGGAACAGTTTCCTGAGTGTTCTCATCCCACGTGTCCTCAGGGCTCACCAGAGGCAGGGGCTGTCTTGTGGTGGCTGCTGGATAGCAGGTATTCTTTGCTTTCCTGAGTTTTTTCAGGGCTCACCGCTCAAGTTGGAGGGCTGTAACCGCTGATGACCGTGACATCCTTTGTTTACTTGATAGAGCAGGAAATATTCCATTTCTCAATTGAAATGCTTTCATATAGTTTCCCCAAATTATTAGTGATGCCCTCGTCAGTATTTTGCCTGTGTGTGTGTATTTGCCTTTCCTTAAGCTCCTTCATGAAAGTGAAAGCATCAGTCAGTTGCTCAGTTGTGTCCAACTCTTTGCGACCCCATGGACTGCAGCCCTCCAGGCTCCTCTGTCCATGGGATTCTCCAGGCAAGAACACTGGAGTGGGCTGCCATGCCCTCCTCCAGGGGATGGTCCTGACCCAGGGATTGAACCTGGGTCTGCTGCATCACAGGCGGATTCTTTACCATCTGAGCCCCCAGGAAAGCTGAGCTCCTTCTCCTCCCTTCCCCCACCCCCACAAATTCCCACTGGGTTGCTGGACTGGGAGAAACTATATGCCTTTGAATACACCCCGAGTTATTGCAAAATCCCTCTTCATGACAGTTCCTCCTTCTCTGATAGATTTCCTTTAGCTTCTCTCCTTAAAAGCTGCCCATACCAGACTTTATTAAAATGAGGCCTTCCAAGAAACTTTTGGGCAGTTGAAAAAATGCAGAACTTTAAAATGGGGACAGGGGAGACCAGCCTCCGGGAACCCGGTTCTCGTCTGAGTCCGCCTCTGGTTTACAGCCCTTTTGCAGGAGCTGCTCCCTGTCCCACAGACGGTCCCTGGGGTTGATAGATGGGGCGGGTGTCCCCCTGCTCCTCACTGCTGAGGAAAAGAAGCAGCGAAGCAGCCACAGCTTTTCTGCTCCTCAGGCAAAAGATGTTTTCTCCTTTGCAATGGAGGAGATGCCACCTTTGTCATTAATTCACAAACCTTTCTGGAGGGCCCCAGAATGGTGTTAGGCCTTAGGAAAACAGAGATGCAGAAAAGAGCACTTTGACATCTCTGAGCTTCTGGTTTAGGGAGAAGGGAGACAGTCAACAAATAAAAAGGAGGTGAGTCACCTCAAAGAGAGTCATTGACAACAGAGAAGTGTCTCCTTGACTGCCGAGGACACAGCGTGAGGGTGTTTCCAGAGGAACTCAACACCTGGGTCTCAAGGAAGGACCTGGCTGGTCATGGGCGTTGGTGTCTCATGAACGGATGCCCCGGACACCAAATCAGCCAAACAAACCCATGTCTCTCCTGACACCTCCTTGTCCCTGAGAGCTTTCTGTACTACCCCTCCAGAACGTTACGCGGGAAGGTTTCTAGACGGTATCTGGGAATGTTCTCCCTTGAATGGGAAAGGCTTTCTCGATTCCTGAAGAGATGCGTTTCTGGAATGGGGGAGACACAGGCTGGAAACCCTAGAAGCCAACCGTAGCAGGAGGAGCAGAAGGAGAAGTGTGCCGAGTGCTCTTCTTAGAATTCAGTGTCAAGACAGACAGTACATGGAGTCATTTGCACTCTCTTCTGGGAGTCATGGGGACACAAGTATGATCGTGGGAGGACCGTGTTGTGATTTTCGAGGGACAGATCCCTCTTGAAAATCACACACATTTGTAAGAACATGATGGTAAATTTAGAGCAGGTGAAATGGCCACTTGACAAGCTGCTCGGGGGACAGGATGGGACATTATGCAGATCTGGCAAAGTGCTCCCAAACTCCCAGGCTAAACCAGGACGAGAGCCAGGGAAGGGTCGGTTGGGCCCCACCAACCTGGGAGACCCGGTCTACCTTGGTTTAGGTGAACAATGTCTACCCACCAGTGACCCCTGACCCCTGACCCCTGACAAGGTATTAAGAATAATCCCTATGATGGTGGAAACTGTTGGTTGTGTCAGCAGAAAACACAAAGGCTGCTGAGACGCAGAACATTTGAGCGCTCATCCCGTCTCTGCCGCTCGGCTGTCTATCACAGCTGGCAAAAATCTTGATGTGCTTAACCCTGCTTGTTCCCTGACTCTAAGCATCAAGGTAAGGCTGGGTCAGGGAGGAAGGGGGAGGTGAGGGACCTCACAAGAGGACTTTGTACAGACAAGGTATTCCCCTGCCTTGGGCTGCATCTGTGGAGCTTCTAGAAGGAAAGTCATTTAGAAAGATTTTGCCTTAAGTCTACTGATGGAGTATTAACATTTTTCCAACAATAAGTATTAACAGGTCATTTATAAAATGTTAAAAACTGAAAGAGTACAGAAATAGAGCTGTGTCTTCTTAAAGGAATATTTTGTCAGTTAGGGAAATTTAATGTAAGAGAAGTAACTTATTTGTTCCTCTCTTTGAGTACAGCTCCATAATCCTTCATTGTTCTGAAATCCAAAGAGCTTTCAAAACAATTTTTAGAATAAGTTTGCTTAAAGCCTAATTATAAGCAGCTTTCCTGGTAAATCCTAAATGTGCTAGACCAAGCCCTGAAAGTGAGTAAATGGAGATGTAGGATTATTTTTCCCCCAAAGCCTTGTGTCCAGGTGTCTCGTGGCTCTGGCACTGTTTGTTCCTTCTAAACTGTAGCTTTCTGATTTCTTCCCACTATGATGATTATAGCATATACAGTTCTGTCGACTAAAAAACTAGTCACAATCTGAAAGTAGAGAGTTATTTTATTTGGTGGGAATGTTAAGGACTCTGAGCCCAGGAGACTGTATCTCCATAGCCCAGTGAAAACTCCTTGGAGGAGGCGCAGGTGGGAGTCAGCAGGCTATATACAAGTTTGCAGCAAAGGGGGAGGGCAGCCTGAACATCAAAGATTATTATTAAGTAAGGAAAACCAGGTATCAGGCTAAGGAATCTGGCGCTCTTCTCAAGCCTCTGGGCTCACTGATTTCATTCCTTTTATAGGCACCCACTTTTCACTTTCATGCACTGGAGAAGGAAATGGCAACCCACTCCAGTGTTCTTGCTTGGAGAATCCCAGGGACGGGGGGAGCCTGGTGGGCTGCCATCTATGGGGTCGCATAGAGTCGGACATGACTGAAGCGACTTAGCAGCAGCAGCAGCAGCTGTCTGGGGCCAGGTCCTGCTTCTCGAGTGGTCTTTATCCTTAATTCCTGTTCACTCAGGGGCAGCAGAAGTGGCGAAGCGCTGCTGCTTGTATTCCCCCCAGCTGCTCGAGCTGCTTGCTCCTCTGGAGCAATCACTGTGGGGGGTGTCTTCCTAAAAGAGTATTTTATCAGTTAAGGAAATTTAATGGAAAATAAGTAACTTATTTGTTATTCTCTTTGGATATAGCTCCATAATCCTTCGTTGTTCTGAAATCCAAAGAGCTGCCCAAACAATTTTTAGAATAAGTTTGATTAAAACCTAATTATAAGCATCTGCTGAATAGCAGGCATTGTATCCCCTTTTGGGAGCCCTCATTCGTGTTTTTGGAGGCCCAAAATCGCTGATGGCTGTGACATTTATTGCCTGCCAATATGGCAGGAAATATTTCATCTCACAGTTCCCTGATATGGATATAATAGATTTCCAAAATCACATGTCAAGAAGTTGTGTGTCCTTTAATGGAAGAGAATTTGAACACACACAAAAAAATGTGTCCCGCATTCCGGCCAACACAGGGGAGCAGCTGCAGAGTCAGCAGGCAGGAAGCAGCCTCTTTGTGACCTTTGACAACTTGGGTCTGTACATGGCACATAGGAACTCTGTGGTGAGACCAGGAAAGGTAGCTTAAGGACTGACCACACAGTGGTATACATACGTGCTCAGACCCCAGCCTCCCAAGCCCCAGGCTGTGAAAGCGCTATTGGAAAGGGGCTCTGAAGCTCACAAAACGCCTCACAGAGGAAGCTTTGATCCTGGCTCTGGGGAAAGCTAATGGCTTGTTGTCATGGTCCTAATTTCATGGTACCCACAGGTGCCAAACCGAAAAAGAGCACAGGGGAGAGAATTACTGTTGCGACGTTTCCTCTCAAACCCACAGAACCTGTCAACTCAGTTGGAGTTGTCTTCCTTTGCGTGTATGCCATCTTCGGGGCTGTCATGCTCCTAAGATTTGTGGGTGGCGAGATGATGTCATGTGTATTCAGCAGCTTGCAGTCATTTCCTCTCCTAGCCTTGCTCAAAGGTTGAGATTATTGCAGTGAGTGGGATCTGGGCCCGCAGATGCAGGCCTCACTTCTCTTTTCCATTGCGATCACAATGCTCTCCTCTTCAGCCCGATGACAATCGCGCGGTCACAGCATTACATCAGGCTATCTCTCTTGAAACGGCATCATCTCAGCGTGCGAGCACAGCTGTGAAAACAAAACAGATTTTACTGGCAGCTTGGTTAAATCCTCAAGGCACACATTAATTCATTTGCCTTTTTCAAGTCGTATCGAAAACGTAACTTAAGAGACGTGGCTGCGGCGGGTGAGTCAGGAGCAGGACTGGGGAGCTCAGAACAGACCCGAGTGCCGTGGCTGGACCCAGCGCACGTTTCCGTCGTGGGTCTGGTTCCTGCCTGGGAGCGAGGGTTCCTCTGTGAGTTAGGGAGAAGCGATCCGAACAGCCCAGTAGGAACAAATAAACAAGCGTGCAGTGGTTGGATATTGTCACCTAGCAATGCAAAAGCAAAAGCGGTTCCTGATGTTGGAAATAAGCTTCGGCCGAAAAGATGTTATAGTGATGGATGGCAGAGGATCGGAAATGGCCGAGAGCGAATTGAAATATGAAGCAAAGGAACGTTCACGTCTTTTATTCCATAAACGGCAAAAACTGTCTCACTCACTGACAATGCCTCCTCCATGGTTACCAGCCAGGCTTTGCCCAGACTGTTAAAGGTCCAAACTGGTATGCTCACTACCCATGTTCAGGCGCTCAGTCACGCCCCGCTCTTTGTGACCCCGTGGACTGCAGCACGCCAGGCTTCCCTGTCCATCACCATCTCCCTGAGTTTGCTCAAACTCACGTCCATTGAGTCGGTGACGCCGTCCAACCATCTCACCCTCTGTCACCCCCTTCTCCTCCTGCTCTCAATCTTCCCCAGCATCAGGGTTTTTTCAGTGAGTCGGCTCTGCAAGTCAAGTGGCCAAAATACTGGAGCTTCAGCTTCATCATCTGTCCTTCCAGTGAATAATCAGGGTTGATTTCCTTTAGAATGGACTGGTTGGATCTCCTTGCTCACTGCACAACAGGGCAATAAATCGAGACAGTTGTTAGGACAGGAGTAGCGACTTTATCTGGAAAGCCAGCAGAATGTCAGAACAGCAGACTAGTGTCCCAAAGAACCTCTTTGCCCAGGTTTGGTGCTATTAATAGTTTCTTTTATAGAACGAGTTGGGGGAGGGGGCACGGTAAAGTAAAAAGGTGGTAAGTTGTTGCAGTTATTTCCTGATTCTGGCCAGACTCCAGAGGGGATGTATCAGTTTCTTCCTTCCTGCAGCAGCTCACAGGTGGGCCTGGTCCGACTGTTTCCTGTGAGCTGAACAAAGGTATTCTAGCCTAATGTTTAGGCTTGGGAGGCAGGGTTTCCGTAGATGGGCCTTTATATTCTAAGTTATAGGCAACATCATTTTGGGCTTTCCAGTGGCGGGTGCAGTGGCAAAGAAGCCGTCTGCCAATGCAGGAGGCACAAGAGATGCCAGTTCAATCCCTGGGTGGGGAAGATCCCCTGGAGGAGGAGATGGCAACCCACTCCAGTATTCTTGCCTGGAGAATTCCATGGACAGAGGAGCCTGGTGGGCTATAGTCCCTGGGGTTGCAAAAGAGTGGGACACCTCTGGGCACACAATATCATTTTAGTGATTAACTTGTAGCAGAAGCAATAGAATACAAAGGTCCAGGGAAAAGAAACAGATCCAACATGGAGTAGGATTTGTTCTTCCCTGTCAATTCTTCATGTGAAAAGGGCCCCTACTGAGAAGTCAGGGACCCGCCCGTATAGTCACAGACGTTTGGACTGTGAGCTGCAGGGGGCTGCAGGCTGTCCCCCTTCCTGGACAGCGAGGACCGTGGCTGGGCCTTCCTTAGCAAGTCGGCTTGCTTTGCCTCTCACTGGTCTTGTATTTTGTTGTGTTAAAAAGCACGGAGAGGAAAATGAGAAAAAGGAGTTCACTGTGATATCAGAGAAGAGGTGCCTCCTTCCCTGAGCTGAGTTCCAGGGCAGAAGCCCCCTGGGTGGCTGTTCCCGGGCACAGGTCCCCTTCCAAAACAGAAGGACACCCTGAGGCTCAGTCTCACCCAGTGAAGGGAAGACTTGGATGGGGTTTGACTTTGCCCAGGCCTCCACAACAGAGGACCACAGATGGGGGCGCTTAAACAACAGAAGTATTTTTTCTCATAGTTCCAGAGGCTGGAAGTCCAAGGTCATGGTGCCAGCAGGGCGGGTGTCTTCTGAGGCTTGCAGACGGCTTTCTTCTCCCACGTCCTCCCGTGGTCTTTCCATCTGTGTGCGTTCTAGTCTCTTCTGAGGACGCCAATTATATGAGATCAGGACCCACCCGTATGACTTCATTTAACTTAATTACCTCTTTAAAGTTCTTTAACTTAAATACGGTCGCATTCCGAGGTACTGAGGGTTCAGACTACAATATATGAAGTGGGGTGGGAGCACCCTTCATACCCCTAGATAACAAACAGCAGCGGTCTCCAGCCGGGTGAACCCAGGCACTCTCACTGGTCAGACTGGATGGACTGGCAGTGGTCTAAGTCGGAAGGACCCTCAAGGACCTCACAGTCCATCCCACTTGACCTTGACTTGCGAGCTCTGGTGTTAAGTCCTGTCACTAGGCCTTTTTTTTTTTTTTTTTTTCATTCGGTGGTGGTTTAGTTGCTCAGTCGTGTCCGACTCTTTGCGACCCCAGGGACTGTAACCCACCAGGCTCCTCTGTCCATGGGATTCTCTAGGCAAGAATCCTGGAGTGGGTTACCATTTCCTTGTCCAGGGGATCTTCGTGATCCAGGGATTAAACCTGGGTCTCCTGCACCGCAGGCAGCTTCCTTACCAATTTAGCCACCAGGGAAGCCCTTCTGGGTGTAGGGCATGTCTTAAAGATCCATACAGAGGTCCTTGTTACTGTGTCTATTTTGCAGACACAACACTTTGCCAGGAAGTCTTGGCAGACACAGCCCCGTAACTCAGAAATTCCATGCTCCTGCATCTCCAGGACAGATGTGAGCAGCTGCCCTGGCAACCGGAGCTGCCCGCCTGCACGTAGCGAGACCACGCCCCCAAGATGCCCTGGGTGTCTTCCCTGATAGCCAAGGGAGGAGGTCGCTGTGGGCTTTGGGATTTGGCTGGAAGAATGGGAATAACACCATCGTGTTGAGGAAAACTGCAAAGGGAGTGTTAATGGAGCAGAAAAGTTACAGTTACATCACTAGGGCTTGCCCATCATGAAATGCATTCGGTTTAGTTTATATGACGTCTCAGCTGCCTGCGTGGGACTGTAGATTCTTCCATGTTTAGTGAAACATGGAGCAAGAAGGCACAAGTGACTCAATGCTGGATGTTCAAGACCTAGTTTTTGGTGCTGGTCAAAGGCTCACGGTCGTCCCATTATTTGTATGCATGGAGACTGAAGACTTGATTTTGTTGCCTTAATGGAATCAGTTATTAAAGTGTCTTAAATTGGTTTTCTTTATACACATGGATTTTTTTTTTTAAAAAGGAAGAATTAAAAAAATGGAAGGTAATGACATATCCAGAAGATGTTAAATTTGGACTAAAATTCTTTAAAAGGAGACTTTTATTTCTATGGAGATACAATTTTACTCAGTTTAAAAAGAATTAGATGAAAATGTACTCGTGTGTATATATGTGTGTGTGTGTATATATATATATATATAACATTTCCCAAAGTTTTCCATAGGGTCTGTGTTTATAAACTTTAAGCACATTGCCTTAAGTGCCAGGAATTTTGAGTCAAACAAAGGAAATTTGGACCTGCTTATTAAATGAATTAGAAATATTGAATGAGGCATCATTCTTTGAAGAGGAATAAAATGATGCTAATTCCTTAGACACTTGAACGTACCAGCACTGAGAAGTTCTGTCATTTTTTCACAGCTGGGTGCTAATTCACTCTGAATTGATACATATATATATGTGTGTGTGTGTGTGTAATAAGTATTATAATATTTCTAAATCAGCAACTCAACAACAGATGGAACCAGGCATGGTTTGAAGCACTTTGTATGTAATAACTCATCATGTTGTAATAATTTCTTACAACAAATCTATAAAGTAGGTGTTATTAGAGTCCCCATTGAACAGATGAAGAAACTTAAGCACAGAACATTTAAATTATCCTAAACCACACAGCTGGGCAAGAGCTGGAATTCAAACTTCAGCAGTCTGATGCAGAGACTGCACCATTATTAGCCACTAAAAGGCACTGCTGTTCATATGGTAAACGGTCTGAATTAACTCAGTCCTCTCTTAAGGGATACTGGGCTGTTTCCACAGGTTTGCTATTTTAAACAATGCTACAATGAACCTGTGACGTTATCTCCCAAAGATAAGGTGCTTAACCTGTTGCCAGGTCAAGGGTATGCCTGTGCTTATTTAAACTACCTGTATCATCAAATTGCAACAATCACGTCCATTAAATTAAAATTTTTTTCAATTACAGAATTACAAAAGTGATATGAGACATGCTTATTGCAAAACTATTCAGATGAAAGATGTGTACACGCACACACACACGCACACACGCACACACGCGGCTCACTCCAGTCCTACTCCAATCCCATTCCTTTCCTGTACCCAGTGCTATCGCAGTGCATTACGTACCCTACTACAGGCAGTAAGGAAACCAGCCTTCTGGGCCAGATATACAGTGTAAGAGACAAGATCGCAGAAGCAGAGGGAGCCACACAAGCCATGCAGAGGATTTGTGACCCGGCGTAAGACAGCACACAGCTCGCTGGCTCAGCCGCGTCCAGCTCTCTGTGACCCCCGGGACTGTAGCCCACCAGGCGCCTCCGTCCACGGCATCTCCCAGGCGAGAATACTGGAGTGGGCGGCCATTTCCTCCTCCAGGGGGGCTTCCCGACCCAGGGATCGAACCCGGGTCTCCTGTATCTCCTGCACTGCAGGCAGATTTTTTTTTTTTTTTTTTTTTACTCTGAGCTACCAGGAAGCCCTGTAAGAAATATAGAGCTATTCTTTACTGGAGATTCAGCAGTGACACTAGACCTGTTATCTCAAGATGATCTTGGTAAAAGCGGCCGCACATGGTGTGGACAGGAGTACACAGAGCTCATCCTAAGAGGCAGGAAGCTAGAAAGACAACCCAGGCAGGAAGTGGTGCTGGGCTGAGCCGGTCAGTGCAAGCAGAACCAGAGAAGGGAGCATGCATATGACTTCCCAATAAACTAATTGCCAAGTGGCCTGCTGGGACTTACTTAGCAAGGCTGTCATGAGCTCATGCACTGTATGTAGACATGGCTAAGTATCACAACCGCTTCGGAGAATTGTTTGATTAATTTACCGGCTTCAGTTCCATAGTCAAGTATCATCATTTCATTCCTGCCTCTGCTCTCACTGTGTTCCCTGTCTCCTTCTTTGCTCCCTCCCTTGACTAAAACACAGGGCTGGCTAAAGCCAGCTCCTTGTCTGTTCTGCAGAGCAGAACGCACCTGGAGGAAGCCCAGGTGTGTCCCGTTGAATTTGGTGGGTTCCCACGGCCACCAGTCAGCCATGCCAGACCACCCTGGCCCATCACTCTCCCGTGCTTTTCTGGACCTCAGACTTCCTCTTCCCTCTCCAGACTCCAGGGCTGCTTTGGTCTCGGTTCATGATACTGGCTCCCATTTTAGGGCAAAATGGAAGCAACCAGAAGAGGACAGCTAGACATCTGTGCTCAAAGGGCCCTACAGCACCCCTCTCCTGGGCACCGAGGGCAGAGACCCTGACTGTGCCTCACCTGGGCCCAGTGCTTCTCCACACTGGAGCAGGGCTGGGGCGTCAGCCCTGCGCTCAGAACACAGCTGACTACAGCCATGAGACCCACTGGGTTGGGTCTACCATTCCCCTGGAGTCTGAGTTTGGAATAATGCTCTGGGATTCAGGCAGCCGTTAGGAGACGGCCTCTGAGCACTGTGAGAGAGATGTGTCCACGTGCTCACAGGGAGCATTGCAGACCATGGCCAGGGCCATCGGCACCAGCCAGCATGGCCAAGAAGAGAAAGGAGCTGCTGAGGAAGTGGCCTTCTTCCTTGGTGGGAAGACTGTGCCCCAGCCCGGGTACTGACAGGCAAGCTTTGCATCAGCCTGTTGGCCTCGCACCCAAGGAATGTGTGGAAGGCGAGCTCCCATGGTAGCAGAGAGCAAAGGAGGAGCTGGGAGGATGGCAGGGCGGGAACATGCCGAAGAGCAGCTCGTACACAGACCCCGTGCACCCCGGTGGAAGGCTGGAGCCGGATGTCCCCAGACATGGAGAAACAGCATGGTCCTTTCAGCTTCATCATTCAACATGGGAACTCTTTCCCCCACCAGCCCCCCACCAGTCCCCCACCAGTGTGCATCCCACATGAATTTGGAAAGATTTCTCTCCCAGACACCTGAATCTCTTGTGTTAGAATGTCTCTTCCTGCACCTATTAATCATTTAGGAGGAGATGGGCAGTGTTAACCAAGGAGGTTATGTGGGTAGTGAGTAAATACCAACTCTCCATTAACCATTTTATGTTATAAAAAAATAATCTATTGTAGTTCACTTCCTTTACAACATTGTGTTACTTGCAGGTGTACAGCAAAGTGAATCAAGTTACTGTTGCTGTTCAATCGCTAAGTCATGTCTGACTCTTTGCGACCCCATGAACTGTAGCACGCCATGCTTCTCTGTCCATCACTGTCTCCCTGAGCTTACTCAAACTCATGTCCATTGAGTCAGTGATGCCATCCAGCCAGCTCATCCTCTGTCACCCCCTTCTCTTGCCCTCAATTTTGCTCAGGAACAGGGTCTTTTCCAGTGAGTCAGCTCTTCGCATCAGGTGGCCAGAGAATTGGGGTTTCAGCTTCAGCATCAGTCCTTCCAATGAATATTCAGCACTGATTTCCTTTAGGATGGGCTGGTTTGATCACCTTGCTTTCCAGGGGACTCTCAAGAGTCTTTTCCAGTACCACAGTTCAAAAGCGTCAATGCTTTGGTTCTCAGCCTTCTTTATAGTCCCAACTCTCACATCCATACATGACTACTGGAAAGACCATAGCTTTGACTAGACAGACCTTTGTTGGCAAACTGATGTCTCTGCTTTTTAAAACACTGTCTAGGTTTGACATAGCTATTCTTCCAAGGAGCAAGCGTCTTTTAATTTCATGGCTGCACTCATCGTCTGTATTGATTTTGGAGCCCAAGAAAATGAAATCTGACACTTTCCCCACATTTTCCCCATCTACTTGCCATGAAGTGATGGGACCGGATACCATGATCTTAGTTTTTTGAATGCTGAGTTTAAAACCAGTTATACATAGACACACATCCACTCTTTTTAAGATTATTTTCCCAAATATGTTATTACAGAGTATTGAGTAGACTTCTCTGTGCTATACAGGTGGTCCTTATTAGTTATCTAGTTTACATATAGTATGTGAATGTCAATCCTAATTTATCCTCCCGCCCCTTACTACCTGGTAACTGTAAATCCACACCTGTAACTCTTATTTCTGTTTTGGTAGATCAGTTTCCATGAACCATTTTCGTTTTTTCCCCGCCTCTGCAGCATGCGGAATCTTAGTTCCTCAACCAGGGGTCAAACCCGCGCCACCTGCATCGGGAGTGTGGTGTCTTAACCACAGGACTGCCAGCAAAGTCCCCCATTAACTATTTTAAAGCACTAAAAATAGCCCCATTTCTCTGATCGTCACCAACTGGGAAATTGCTTTGGTCTTTTCTTTGCACTTTCTCTGTTGAGAGCAATCGTCCAGCTCTGCTCTCTTTTTCAGCAATCACATCGGAACCATCACAAAAGCTCCTTGAGGAAACTATGGTTTCTTTTCTTCTTCAGATACACCTTTCCAGAATGTTCTGACCTACAGAACAACAGGATGTTAGTGCTTTCAGTACCTGCCTAAAAGTAGCATTTGTAGCCCAATTATAACTCAGGACACACCTGGTAAAGAGTTCAAATGGTGGCCTTTCGGTTTCTACATTTAGAGAATGTTCTCTGGGGTCCTCTTCCCAAAGTGGCAACACACTGAGGGTTCATTTCACTCTCGGCAGGTGGGAAACAAACGCTGTAGATCCCCACCCCACGCCACCCTCCGCCACGCCCGTCAGCAGGGATTCCTTCCACTGGCTTTCCCCCCACCAACCCCATGCAGGACAGCTTCTCCTGCACCTCCCGGCTATAGCGGGGACCCGGGTACAGGGCTGTGAAAGCATGTGTGTTCCAAGCGGAACCTGGGAGCTGAGAGGAGGAACCTGGCAGAGCCGGCCAGGGAGGCTGAGAGCTCTGGGCCAGTGGTGACGGGGCCACGTGGGGAAGGCAGGGCTGTGACTGGCCCAGAGAAGGGGAGTGGCAGTGCAGGCAGGGGGAGCAGCTTGACGTCTCCTTGGGAAGAGCGAGTGACCAGTATCTAGTCTTAGTGGAGCCTGGGAGAGAGACTTGGAGGAAATGGGCTCTGGGTTCCAGGGGGGCAGTGGTGGGTGTACCGGGGAGAGCGTCCTTCCTGGGGCTGATGGGGAGGAGGGCCAGCAACCCCCTGAGCACAGAAATGCGCGACAAAGGAACATCAATTGCAGAAAGGGCCACGTGGAAACTCAACTGTGTGGCCCTTGACAGAGCACACGAAGCAGAGGGCAGGGCTCCGGAGGGCTGCAAGGTGCCGTGGGGGCAAAAGACTTGAGGGCACCACGAAGGCAGTCCCAGGAAAAGAGCTGGGTAGCGAGCCTGGCTGTGCCAACGCGGGGCCAGAAATGCAGAGGGGACTACGATTAGGGTAATCCGTGGGCTGAGATCCAGGGCAGCAGAGGACGGGCCGGGAGGAGGTGATATCTTTTCTGGAGGCCCTGGAGCACCAGACCAAAGAGCTGGGATTTTTTTTTTTTTTTCCCTAAGAGAAAAGGAGGCCACTGGAGGGAATTGAGTCAAAGTATTATGACTCGTTTGTAGTCGCTGGGTGGACAGACTGAAGGGACTCTGGGGCCCGACGGTCAGGAGAATCTCCTAGATGAGATCAGGGGCCTGGGGTCGTGGGAGGGGGCAGGCGGGCAGGGGTTGACTGGAGCTGTTTCAGAAATGAAACGACGAGCCTGCTGATGATGTGGCCTGGGGGGCTGCAGTGGGGTGAGACCAGCCGCGGGAAAAGGGCATCGAAACGAGCGAGCCGGGTTTCTGGTTTGAGCCAACCACAAGGAAGGACCATTTTCCGAGGTGGAGAAACAGAAGGCCAAGCAAATTGCGGGGAATCCCATGTGTGAGGCCGGGCTCTGCCTGTGAGACAGGCAGATGCTGAGATCAAATAGGCAGTGAGTGCGTGGAGAAAGGTCTCAGCTGGTTAGCAGAAGGCTCGGCGTCATCAGCACACAGACAGTGTGTCCACCAGGGCCGTGCGTGAGCTCAGAGAGAGGGCAAGAGGAGCCATTTGGAGGCTGAGAAGCTTCGATCTCAGGGCCTGGCGGAGGGCACCAAGGAGGATGCACGCGTGGGAGGCATCCTGGGTGAGTTACTGATCAAGATGTGGCCGGTTTTGTTTGTTCCAAAGCTGCCAGGAAGCCCAGTAAGATAGAGAGTGGAGTGTTCCTCCGATTTGCTGGGTGATACCGTCGGTGACTTTGGTGTCCACTGGGTGCTGGAGCCAGAAGGGCACGAAGAATGAATGGACAGGGGCTTGTGGATAGTTCTGGAAGGATTTTGCTATGAAGGAAAACTACGGAATTGGGGTAGTAGCCGGGGGCTCCTGCGGTCAAGGGATGTTTTCTGAAGTTAGGAAATAGGAAGGTGTGTTTGTCCATGGGTGGGAATGATCCAGCAGAGGGGAAGGGTTGCAGCAGGAGCCAGGTGGAGCAGGCCTGCGGTGGGGGCGGGGGCAGCCGGCTTATGGGTCCTCCCGGGCTGCTCTAACAAACTACCCTGGACCTGTTGTCATGAAAACAACATCCGCTTCTCCTTTTACAGCCTGGAGGGCAGAAGTCCAGATCAGTGCCACTGGACCAATGAAGTCAATTGACAGTATGGACACAGGTCCCTCTGGAGGCTGTCTCTTGCCTTTTCCAGCTTCCAGAGCTGCTTCCTTTGTCCTTTGTCGTTCCCTCTGTCTTCAAAGGTAGGCCGGGGCGTTGTACATCTTCAAGTCTATCTCTGCTTTGGTCACACCATCTTCCATGCCCACGTTTCCCCCCTACTCCTCTCCTGTGAGGACGTCTAGGGCCAAGCAAGACAGTCCAGAATAACCCCCGCCGTGCGCAGATCCTTAATGTAATTACACCTGCAAAGTCTCTTTTGTCCCGTAAGGTAACCCTCAGCTGACATGGACGGGCTCTGGAGTGCTGTGGACGATCCGCCTTGGCTTGGAGCGGGGAGACTTCCTTACTTCAGTTAACTGGAGGGAAAGGGACTCGGGCGGGGCTTTGTAGATTTAGTGGCAGAGAGAGGAGGGAGTTTCTGCTTTTGGCTTCAACCTTCTGCAGGAAGTATTCACAGCTGAGAAGAATGGTAACTACAGGAGGGCGGGGAGGGCAGGGGGACAGGTCGAGATCTGGAAGCAGCGCACAGAGTGGGAAACTCAACCACGTCTCAGCCTGGCCAGACGGTAAGTATAGGATGAGAATCCACGGGGCTAACCGGGAGGTGAGGAAACATTGTAGCCAGGCGGCTTGTGAGGAGGCTATGAGCAGAACAGGGTTTTGAGGGTTCAGGGGTGAACCCTCAGGGGTGTTGAGGAGGGGACACTGAGCCAGCGAACTTTAAGTACCGGAAGGGCGGGCAGAGTGGGGTGTCCTTAATGCAGATTTTGGAGACACTGTGATGTCAAGTTACAACAAGCTCTGGGGTTTCCCTTGGGGAGGGAGTCACTGGGAGACAGAGAAACGGGTCATCAACCTGGATGCTGAAGGTGCTGGGAATGAAAACAGGGAAAATGTGACAAGGAGCCAGAATCTTCAGTGAACAGGGAAGAGGGAGCTACCTGGAAGAAGACTGGGTAGAAGTGACCCTAGAAGTGCCCGGGTGACCGGAATTGGAAGAGCAGTGGGGGCCATGCTCAGCAGCTTCCGCCGAAAGAGCTGGTGGCTTGCTGGAGGAAGGAGAAGTGCCATGGGCGGAATAATGCGAGCAAGGAGGCCTGGGTTTTCTTCCCGACTAGGAGGTAGGTAGCCAAGGTGTGAAAGACAAGTAGCTAACACTTGAGAGGGCTCGCGTGTTTCTGTTTGCATTCAGGTAAGTCAAGTAGTGAGGCTCTAAGAATGTGTGCTGATGCTTTGGTGGAGAATTTTGGGAGGCCTGAGGTTCGAGGCACAGGGAAATGGGGGCCTAGCAAATACAGGACTTTTGGAGAGGATCCCTGTGCTTCTAGTGGTGAGTGAGTTTCACAGGGCACAGAACTTTTGGAACCAAGTGCCTGGAGCGGTAGACTGGGGACTGCGTTTTACCCTGTAGGTGGCGGCTGGGGGAGAGTGTTCCAACTATCATGGTCAAAGGCAGGCTCAGGGAAAGCTGACTTTCCAGCCTGATGAGTTAAAGAGGCCCTTAGCCACTGCACAGGCCAGGAGTGAGGGCTGATCAAGGCGTGAACACTGCGGATGGCGGAAAGAAAGGGGATTTGTCAAGAAATGCGGTGGGCTTGAATTACAGGAGATAAGGAGAGGAGGGAGTGATGGCGAGAAGGCTCCCAGGTTGTTTAGTGTTAACTGGTTGGTTTGGAGGGGAAATTGATGGCTTGGCATTTGGCAAACCGCGGTCTTAGGTTGAGGAGTGGCCAGAGCAGTGTTAATGACAGGTGAGTCATGGGGCGCTCCCCTTGCCGTGCCGCAGTCACTGCCTGGGGTTCCCAGACCCCAGGAGGCAACCTGAGTCTCCCCATTCAGCTTCAGATCCCCAGGGCGAGGCCTAACCCTCAATTACGGCGTGCCGTCGGGCAAGTGCGCAGGTGTGAATTGAGGTGCCTGATTCACACGCGCGGCACCTGGGTTCGCCTGGCAAACCCACCGGGCCAGAGCGGGCGCGTCCGGATGCACCCGAGGGCGCGGGCGCCCCGGGACGCCAGGCGGGCGCCGGCGGAGGAGGACCCTGCGGGGTTTGTGTCCTGGAAGAAGCTGTGAGCGGCTTTTCTCTCAACCCGAGGCAGGGCGAGGCAGCGCGCCCCCAGGCTTTCGCTGGGAAAGCGGGTTTCCATCACACCCCTGGGCTCGGACCCAGAATCATGGTTGAGGTCCGAGAATTTGGTTCATTCAGGTGTAAGCTTCGCCCACTTCGGCTGTCTCCTGAATTCTGCTGACGGCAGCTCGCTCGCTCTTTCGCCCTTGTGTGGCTGAGGTGAACCGAGGCCGACTCCGCCCTCGGTGGCCTCCGGGCCTGGCCTCTGACCCTGCGGTCCAGGGCGCAGCCCCACGCCAGAGCGGGCCCAGCGGGGCTCGGGGAGGCGCGGGGCCCCGCGCGACTGGCCCAAGCCGTCCCTCCAGCCCTCAGGTGCGGGAGGCCGGCGCGGGACACTGTCGGGGCCCCGGCCCTCCCCTCCCCGGGCTCCCAGCGAGGATCCCCGGGCGCGCGCGGGCCCGTCAGGACCGGGGAGGCGGGCGCGCGCCGGAGGGCGGGGCCTCGGGCGGGGCGGGGCCTCGAGCGGGGCGGGGCCTCGAGCGGGGCGGGGCCTCGAGCGGGGCGGGGCCTCGAGCGGGGCGGG
>SJXQ01003983.1:394758-407532 GCA_006408695.1 Aepyceros melampus | reverse complement strand
GGGCCCCATGTGAGTGACGGACGCGCGCCCTGCGCCCTCCAGGTCTTGGTTTTTCGCCAACTGCCTCCGGCCAAACGAAGTGCAAGTTAGTTTTTGGCAACTTCTTTGTAGTTCGGAGAAGCTAGGCCATGCCAGCTTGGAGCCGGCAGTCCCTGTTGTTAGGGAGGGTTTACATGTGCGCTGTGTGTTAGATGCTTTTTTGTACTTTGTTTGGAAAAAGTCTTCAATTAACTGAGTTTTCTTTTTTATATAATTAAGAATGTGGCTGCCAGACAAAAGCGGTATTGTTCTCTATGAGATCTTGTCACATCTGATGTTCCAGTGAACACCGACTGTCAGGAATTTTTGTCTGAGTTTTTGGCCAGTCTGTTAGTTTTTTTTCTTTTTTGTAAGATCTGTTTGTTTTCGACTAGGCTGGGTGTCTGTGGCTGTGCACAGGCTTTTCTCTAGTTGCGATGAGCAGGGGCTACTCTTTGCTTGTGGGCCCAGGCCTCGCTGTGGTGGCTTCTCTTTTCGCAGAGCACAGGCTCTCCACGTACGAGCTTTAGTAGTTGCAGCTCTAGACTAGAGTCCAGGCTCAGTAGTTATGGCACACCAGCTTATCTGCGCCAAGGCATGTAGGATCCTCCTGGACCAGGAATCGAACTGGTGTCTCTTGCATTATTGCAAGGCAGAGTCTTTACCCCGAGACCATCAGGGAAGCCCCATCACGCTGTTAATTCTTCAGTCTCTTTTCTAGAGTTATTCCCCACGTGACCAGCACAAGGGCCGTTTTTGTTGGAAAGAAAGTGCAGTCATTCTGACAAGTGAGACTCTATTTCTTTGGCAGTTAAAATAGATTTAAGAACAGAAGTTGAAACTGGCTAAATGAACAAAAGTGGGGCTTCATGGAGCTGGCTTAGTCTGCAGGCTGTGGGAGCACTGAGGCGCTGCTCCACGGGTCTGCAGGCCTATTTCTCGGCGCCCGCTCAAGATGACTCGACTTGCCAGCTCTGCATGGCTCTGTTGCCATAGTGGGCTTAGCCCATCGCTGATTGGCCCACCTTGGATGGAGTATTCATTCCAGAAACAGACCTTGTGGCCAGAGAGGTGGGATCTTGTTGGAAGACAGCAGCCCCTTCCAGACTCCACATTTGATGTTGGGGTGAAGGGCATGTCTTCAAAAAGGGGAAGATGCTGTTTCCAAAAGGCTAGGGGAGGGGTCGGGCACTGCAGGTCCCAACATGTTTGTTCAAACTGATGAATGAAGTCGATTCTGTATGAGACCTGAGCTGATCTTCAAACCTGAGAGGCCGCATGGAAAGCGGCCGGCTCTCTGAGCTGGAACCTGGACGCCATGGTTTGGACCCTGCCTCCGCCGTTCACTTCCTGCAGCTCTGGCCACGGCCCTCAGCCTCGAATGTGAAGTCGAATGCTGGCACCCGACCCCCGCACTGGTGTGTGCAGCCACCAGTCTGAATGCGTCCAATGCACGCTAAGGTTTCCCCCAACATTTGGAGATTTGGCATTTCCATAAAGGGCTCTGGGACTCTTGATCTTTGGGGACTGCTTGCTGATCTGGGCACGGTAACTCAAGTCTGTGTCAGATCAGAGCACTAGAGACAGGATTTCCTGCCATACGTACTTGCCTATTGGTATCATTGTCCTGCGTTTCACTGCGTTGCCTTTAAAGTAGACTCCATTTTAGATGAAGAGCATCCCGGAGAAGCAGCCTGGGCACTGTGGGGCCAGTTCCCTGTTGAGGGTTTGTGACTTCGAGGGGCAGGAGCTGCAGATGGTTGGTGTCCACTCTTGAATGTCCGGCTGTGTGTGGCCGTGTGCACCGTAAACCAGTGACAGGGCTGAGCAGGCGTGTGTAGGGGGTGTCAGAGAGGCAGGGGGCTCCCACCCAGACCTGCTTGTCTCAGCTCTCTGGGTGTACCATCAGTGACTCCACAGACGCTGTTCACAGATATCAAAAGATCCATGTTGGAGCAGGCATCCTGATTTGGTTTTTAGAAGATGTGACCTTTCCAAGAAAACCAGACCCTGCTTTAGAGTTGTTAAGAGAATTACCAGCTCCCACTGCATGGTTTGGGAAGGAGCCCTGTGACTATCACAACCAACACCAGATTCTTTTCACAGAATGCAGGAGGTGGGGGCATGCTGCCTAAAATGTAGGGGCCTTAGGGCCTTCATAGGTTGACCTGTGTGGGCTTCTAGAGGCGTTTTGAGGCCTGAATCAGATGATGCTGTAAATGCTGGGCGGTGTTGGGGGAGGGCGGTCAGCACATTAGTGTTTGTGTCATCCCTTCCTGGCACCTTAAATGGGAGTAAAGGATTGGCGAGGGAGGGAGTTTGAGTTCCTAGGTCCCTAGAGAAGGCTACCTGTGCTCGGGAAGCTGTTTTGAGATCTTCCTATTGAGCCATTAAAACATCTTTATCATCTGGGAAAATGTTAGCAGGGGCAGAACTGAGGGAGGTCTCTAGGGCTGCCAGGCAGAGTGCCCCAAAAAGAACAGAGAGGCAAACTCTCATGGTCCCAGGGGCCAGAAGCCAGAAACCACGGCTCTGCAAGCCCTTGGAGATCCTCCTTTGCCTCTTCCTGGCTCCGGCAATCTGACTTGGAGAAGCACCACTCCAGTCCTCCTCCTCAACACAGCCTTCTCCTGTGTGCCATCTCTCTGTCTAAATTTCCCTTTTTATACAGTCATCAGTCATATTGGCTTAGAAAGAAAGTGAAATTTGCTTAGTTGTGTTCGACTCTTGGCGCCCTCATGGACTATACAGCCCATGGAATTCTCCAGGCCAGAATCCTGGAGTGGATAGCTTTCCCCTTCTCCAGGGAGTCTTCCCAACCCAGGGATCGAACCCAGGTCTCCTGCATTGCAGGCGGATTCTTTATCAGCTGAGCCACAGGGGAAGCCCAGGAATACTGAGTAGGTAGCCTGTCCCTTTTCCAGGGGATCTTTCTGACTCAGGAATCGAAACGGGGTCTCCTGCATTATAGGCAGATTCTTTACCAACTGAGCTGTCAGGGAAACACCGTATTGGCTTAGGGCCCACCCTACTGACCGCATTTTAACTGATTGCCTCCATGCAAATCCTGTTTCTAATTCAGGTCACAGTCTGTGGTAGCATGGGTCAGGACTTCCGGCAGATCTTCTGTTAGTCGTCCCACCAAACAAGAAAACCATAACACCATCCCATCTATGGTAGTAGGGCTTCGTCTTGCTGTTTTCCGGAGAGCCCCGTCAGTGGGGATTGTCTCCCCTGCAGTCTCCTTGAGAGAGAGACAGTTCACCAGGAAAACTAGCGCCCATGGTGGCGGTTCGGCAGCAGCAGAAAGGTTTGGGGCTGTCCTTGGCGCTCGAACCCGATGGCCTGCTCTCCACCGCCGCCTGCCTCTCCATCCACGGTGAAAATGAAGTCAGATGCCCCGTCAGGGAAGCTTGTCTCTCCCCAAGGTCTGTGAACTTCTCCAGAATCTCAGACTTGGGCAGCTTAGGAAGGTTTGTTATCCAACAGCAGAAAGAGATTTTTAAAAACCCATTTCGCTTCAATCAGTGTATACCGGATGAGGAAAAATGAACAGATTGAGGCTCTCCTGCATTTAGCCTTAGCAAAGAAATGAGAGGTGGGGTCAGCAGTGGTTCCTTCTAACGCCCTGAGAAGCCACGCATTTCCATCCTGAAGCGCTCTGTTGGAGGGAGCCGCCTGGCCGAGAGGGAGGCGTGGAGGACGGGTCACCCCGGTCCTCCATGGGCGCGGCGCACGTCTCCAGAGCATCTCAAGGGGGCGGGCGCTGGTGGTCACAGGCATGAGGGCAGGTCCTGTCGCTTGAAATGTTAAACTTCATGAAGGAAGAGACACACTGGCCCAGTCTAGTTAGATTGTGGGGTTTGTCATGGTTATAAAAGTATAAGCTGCCAGGGAAGGGGAGAGATGCTCTTCACTGGAGTCACCTCGGCGTGTCCCCTAGCCCATCACAGGATCTGAGCTTCTGGGTGAGGTTGGTAAGCCCATTCTCGCTTGAATGCCTTCCGCAGCCAGTGTGTTGGTTTTCTTGTTTGGTGTGAAGCTTCAAATTAAGACCTTTGTGGGGTTAGTCTCCAAACACACACTTCTGATTTCTGCATATCTTCTTATATTCTGAAGCTGCACATTGGGCAGCTCCTGACAAAATCCACATACATGCCAGGAAGCACTGGGGGCTGTTTAGATGGGTAGGCTTGCCCCAGAATGCGAGTCTATGTTGCTTTGTTTTCAGTAGCAGTGTTTCAGTAGCCATATTTCCCCTTCCGTCCTTGACCCCTTCTGTTCTGTCAATGGAAGAATTATTCGCTCCCCTCCCTTCATCCGTGACGCCTTCCGTTGGGTTCTCTCTGGAGCACGTTGTCCCGTCGCCTAGGCAGGGACCCAGGGTTGGACCTGCTCATCTCAGTGTCTGATGATGTCTTCTGCTGTTGTTTCATCGCTCAGTCGCGCCTGACTCTTTTTGCGACCCCATGGACCATAGCCCACCAGGCTCCTCTGTCCACAAGGTTTCCCAGGCAAGAATGCTGGAGCAGGTTGCCATTTTCTTCTCCAGGGGATCTTTGCGACTCAGGGGTTGAACCTGTGTCTCTTGAATTGGTTCTCAATTTCTTTGCCACCAAGCCAGGTGATATCCCTGCTCTCCTCCAAAGGCAGAACTCCGTGCTCCACCTGCAGATGCCTTTAGAGGCTCATGTGTGTGGAAAATAGAAAAGAGTCCTTCTCTGGAGACAAGTGAGCAGGCCATTATCAACCAAAGTCAGGGTTGTGCTTAAAGTTGGAAACTTGAACTCTGTAGCTGGATAGTCACGCCTTGTGAAAACTGAATAGCTGACAGGAAAGAGCCTGGAAATAAATTCACTGAAGAACAGTGCCATTTCTAGATTGACAGACAGTTTCTAGATTGTTCTTCAAAATGCAGAACATAAAAACGACTGAAGCCGGGAAAGGACAACGAATTCGAGGCAGGGTAGCCTGGGGAATTCTTACCCCTGAGTCCTTGGATCTGCGGGGCCCAGCCTGACATGTTCACCTTGGTTTTGTTTTTCAAGAATAACATGAGAAACTTTTAAAAATTGAGGATTAAGTGAATATGCACCTCCTCGAACACTGCCTTTCTTTTTTTTCCCCAGCATTATCAGAGAGGGGCAGGGGTGAGCTGGCTGCAGCCCGACACATTTTTATGATTGCTTCACTAAACGAGTTTATTCTTTGCTTGGAACAGTTTGAAGTGCTTTAAAGTCTACTCCGTCTAATCCTCTGTTACTCTTTCAGCTTGAAGTTCTTCAAGCCTGGCCAAGAAGCTGTGAAGTACCAGGGTCCCCGGGATTTCCAGGCCCTGGAAAAATGGATGCTGCAGACACTGAACGAGGAGCCCCCCGTGAGTGCACACACGGCCACCCCTCTTTCTTCCTGCGTTTGAGGGGTAGTAAAAAGGCCAGATTAGCTGCCATCTTAAAGCAACTTTTTAGAACTCAGTGATATCATAGGTAAAGATTCACTTTTTAGTTGTTGTTGCAGCTTTTAAAAAGTCTGATAAAATACACTATAAAATTTACCCTCTTAACTATTTTCCAGTGTACAAGTTGGTGGTATTAAATACATTCATAATGCAGTGCAACCATCCACCCACAGAAAATTTCCATCTTCCCAAATGGAAACCCAGGCTTCCCAGGTGGCTCAGTGGTAAAGAACCCGCCTGCCAAGCAGGAGACATGGGTTTGATCCCTGGGTTGAGAAAAATCCCCTGGAGGACATGGCAACCCACTCCAGTATTCTTGCTTGGAAAATCCCACAGACAGGGGAGCCTGGTGGGCTACAGTTCATGGGGCTGCGAAAGAGACGGACAGGACTGAGCAAACGGACAATAAGCAAAAACCTTGTTCCTCCTAAACACTAACTCCCCCAGCCCCTGGCACCCGTCACCCTATATTCTGTCTCTCTGAATTTGAGTACTCTCTAAGTACCTTACTGGGAAAAGATGAAGTTTTAGAAAGCTTTTTATTATGGAAATGTTCAAACACACACTGAAGTAGGGAGAAGAGTCTGGTGAGTGGCGGGCAGAGCGCAGTGGAGATGGTCCTGTGTGTCCACCTCCGGCCCCAGCAGTGCTGACAGTTGGTCTTCCGGTCTTCCCACCCCTTGTTTGGCTGCAGTCAGGGTCGTCAGTAACTATTTCAGAATGCAGCCCACAGAAGTGCACTTACTCCTTTTTAACATACCCTCCATTCCCATCTCACACATCATTCAAATCACACTAATTCCTCAGCACCAGAGATGGACTTGCGGCCTCCGGGGGGCCAGGCCGCTGCCGGGGCTTCCAGTCCAGCTCAGCCCTCCCCGCTGAGCCCAGCTCCCACCTCCACAACCTCCCACTCCCCCCATTGCCTTGGGCTGTACCACCAGTGTGAATCTGCTTTGCTTCTCAGCCCCACGGCCCTAATGGCGTTGCTGATGATAAAACTTAATACCCTGAACTCTCTGTGTCTTGATGGCCACTACTCCCTACCCTGAGGATGTAATTGTGGAAACTCTGATTTCTGAGGCCTGTTGTTTTTTAATTGAGGTGTAGTGACTACAGTGTTGTGTTACTGAAATGTTTTTTAAAGACATAGTTACATGTAGCGTTCCTGAGAAAAATCTGTAGTCCTCAGTCCTCCAGTGGACGATAGGCGTCTCCATCTTGTTATTAATCATGGCGACCGGGAGCCCTCCACGAAGTATCCCTTCGGGCTCGCTGCTTTCTGGGTAGTGCTGAGGGCCTGAGCCCGCAGAGGCCGAACTGGACCTTGGCGGGAGCAGAGAGGTGGCCGGTGTGTCCGCTGCACGTTTCTGATGAGGCAGGAGGGCGTCTGAGGCCTCTGCACGTAGCGTCCATTTCGGCACTTAAGTCAGTCCGTGCTCTCGCATCAGGTGAGCGTCCCCTTGGCCTGGAGCTCATCTGGGCAGCTGCAGGGTCTTCCACTGTCCCCTTCCAGGGTGTCCGTGTGGTCCTTTAGCTCTCCTCTATATTCTATGTAGAGGTCAGAGCCAATCAGAAACCCAGCTGCTTCCCAAGTGCTGCTTTTATCTCACATTTTAAGAAGTCTCGGGGTTTGCTCTCTGGGTCAGGAAGATCCCCTGGAGAAGGAAATGGCAACCACCCCAGTAGTCTTGCCTGGGAAATCCCATGGACAGAGGAGCCTGGTGGGCTACAGTCCACGGAGTTGCAGAGTCGGACACAACTGAGCGCCACCACCCAGAACTGCATGCTGAAGACCGCTGGCATACAGTGTTAAGTGTTGACCAGAGCTGTGTCTAATTTTAGGTAACAGGGAAGCCACAAACCTCTGAGAGTAAATTTGCATCTTTGTCACGACAAGAAAGCAGCAGGTGTAACTTTCATATAGATTTAAACTTAAAGTTTTTTTTGTTTTGGTTGTTTTTTTGGTGTTCTCTGGAGAGGGGAGGAAGCCAGTTTTAAAGGAGAGTTCATAGTCTCCAAAAACATTTAAAGTAAGTTTTTCACCAAAAAGCCAGTCTTCTGTGATGACTGTATTCAGGAAGCCATCAGCCAGGGTCAGGATGGCAGAAAGCCGTCATCTCCCTAGCCAACATCCCTTTCGGGGTGGAGCCCAGAGCACGGGTTGGGGTTGGTGCAAGGCTCAGCGTTGCCCACCTCAGGGCCTGTCCTGGGGGCATGGCCACATGGACCCCACCCCAGACCTCAGTCACCCTCCTGCCACATCTTGGCGTCTCAGAGCTGTGGGCATCTCAGGTAATTGCTGGAAATGATGATAGAGTGGCTTATTACAGAAAAATTCAAGTGTTTCAGACTTCATATTACAAACCAAAATTCTTCTCCATGTGAATTTTGCTTCATACTTTAAGTGAAAGCATTTCTATGAAACTGTTGGTGTCTCAGTCGTGTCCGACTTGTTACAACTCCATGGACTGTGGCCCGCTGCTGTCCCTGGAATTCTCCAGACAAGAATACTGCAGTGGGTTGCCATTTCCTCTGCGGGCGATCTTCCCGACCCAGGGTTTGAACCTGAGTCTTCTGCATTGCAGGCAGATTCTTTGCCATCTGAACCACCAGGGAAGCCCTTCTGTATTTATACTTAAATAACTTAATATATATGTTTTCCTATTTAAACAGAATAAATTTAGGGTTTTCCCTATGTAATATATTAAAGTCAAGGAAAATCTGCCATTTCTTACCTTCTCCAATTTTTATATTTCCATGTTTCCTTCTGTATTTTTTCCTTAAGTAGTCATCACCACATAGACATGGTTCATTTCATACAGTTGAACATCTTTACAGTGATCATATTTTACCTTCTGGATATACCAGAATTTTTCTGTCATTTTTTCTGTCAGCTTTTTTCTGTCATTGGATATTCAGGTTGATGATTTTTCTCTCATCAGAAACGCTATCTTTGTGAAGGACTTTTTCCCCTACTTTGGCGTGACTTTTTAGAATATAGATCCAAACGTAACGTTGCAAGGCAAAAGATAAAAAAGCCAGGCTGCTTTTAGAGCTCCTGTGGAGTAGTGCCGAGCTGCCTTCATTTTTTAAAAACGTCTTTACTTTTGGCTGTGCTGGGTCTTCACTGCTGTGCGGGCTCTTCTCTGGTTGAGGCGCGGGAGTTGGCTCTGGTTTCAGGGCACAGGCTTCTCACTGCGGGGGCGTCTCTGGCTGCGGCGCATGGCTCCGGAGCACACACTCCGTAGTTGTGGCTCACGGGCTTAGCTGCTCCTGTGCATGTGGGATCTTCCCAGACCAGAGATCAAACCCGTGTTTCCTGCATTGGCAGGTGGATTCTTAACCACTGGACCACCAGGGAAGCCCCAGGTGGCTTTCTTAAGACTCTTAAGCCCACGTTGTCTCCAGTGTGGGGATGGTACCCATTCTGTGATACACTGTGAAGTTCCTGTAATGATCATTTATCTCTATCTGCTATGGAACAAGGACCAAAGACGTGCTCCTTTGGTGCCACAAACGGGCGTTTTACCACCGCAGGCCCTTTGAACATCTTATACACAGTGACATCCAGCCTCCTCTTTCACTTTGTTGGAACTCACTGACTGTCCCTTAGCCATCACTCTCTCAGACACCCTTCTCTGTGGGTCCTTAGCACTTAATGCAAACGTAGCGTGAAAGTCAGGCCAGCAGCAGAAAGCTTCATGTTGCTGTTGTTCAGTGCTCCGTTGTGTCCGATTCTTTGTGACCCAGTGAACTGCAGCACGCCAACTCCCCTGCCTTCAAAGCCAGCTCCCGGAGCTCGCTCAAACTCATGTCCATTGAGTCAGTGATGCCATCCAACCATCTCATCCTCTGTTGTTCTTTTCTCCTCCTCTCTTCAATCTTTCCCAACATCAGGGTCTTTTCTAATGAGTCAGCTCTTCGCATCAGGTGGCCAAAATATTGGAGCTTCAGCATCAGTCCTTCCAATGAATATTCAGGACTGATTGCCTTTAGGATTGACTGGTTGGATCTCCTTGCAGTCCAAGGGACTCTTAAGAGTCTTCTCCAACACCACAGTTCAGAAGCATCAATTCTTTGGTGTTTAGCCTTTTTTATGGTCCTACTCTCACATCCATATATTACTACTGGAAAAACCATAGTTTTGACTAAACAGATTTTTGTCAGCAAAGTAATGTCTCTGCTTTTTAATATGCTGTCTAGGTTTGTCAAAGCTTTGCTTCCAAAGTGCAGGCGTCTTTTAATTTCCTGGCTGCAGTTGTCGTTTGCATTGATTTTGGAGCCCAAGAAAACAGTCTGTCATTATTTCCCCATCTATTTTCTATGAAGTGATGGGACCAGATGCTATGATCTTCATTTTGTGAATGTTGAGTTTTAAGCCAGCTTTTTCACTCTCCTCTTTCACCTTCATCAAGAGGCTCTTTAGTTCCTCTTTGCTTTCTGCCATAAGGGTGTTGTCATTTGCATATCTGAGGTTATTGATATTTCTCCTGGCAACCTTGATGTCCAGCTTGTGCTTCATCCAGCCCAGCATTTCTCGTGGTGTACTCTGCATGTAAGTTAAATAAGCAGGGTGACAATACAGCCTTGACGTACTCCTTTCCCAATTTGGAATGAGTCCATTGTTCCACGTCCGGTTCTAACTGTTGCTTCTTGACCTGCATACAGATTTCTCAAGAGGCCGGTCAGGTGGTCTGGTAATCCCATCTCTTTTAGAAGTTCATTGTGATCTACACAGTCAAGACTTTAGCATTGTCAATGATGTGGAAGTAAAAAACTTCATGCGGCTTTACGGTTACAACCCTGCCCAGCTTTGAGCTCTCAGCATTTTGAAAGCTTCTAATGACTTAACTTAGATATTCATTTTAATAGAAAGATGACCCCCTAGATAAGAACTGAATAATAGACACCCACGAGTCTGTAGGACAGTAATGCCTCAGTGATCGTCTGTTTTCCTCTGCTTGCTCTGGTTGGAGACTACAGATGTGCTGGCCTAAAAGAAAATGGAGATACCTGGAATGGTGTGGTTGGTGGTTAGTAATTAGCTGTCACACTGGGTCTGCTCAGGTGCTGGAGAGGCGCCTTTTTAAAAGCCACTTCTCCCTTCACTGTTTCTGTCCCAAGCTTAGTCCCGTGAATTACATTCTTAAAGGCGCAGCCCACATTTGCCCTGTGGTTTTTTCTCTCTGAGGCCTTTCATCCGTCCAGATTTCCCTCTTGTCACCTTTTTTCTTTCGTCAGCTCTGGAGAGTCTCCGCTTCCTTCCCAGATTTTCTTACTGCTGCTGCGCGTACAGGCTGGCCAGGTCCGCCTGCTGTCCGCTCTGTCCCCTCTGTGCTCCCCGGTGCCACTTGCTGCTGTGCTCTGCCAGCCCTCTCAGGTCTCGTCTCCAAGAACCCAACAGGGTGCTGGCTTGAGGTGGCCCATCCTTCAGTTTGCTCTGTTGGGTTGGGTTTGAGGGCAGCAAAGGACAGGTTTGTGGGTGGGGGGTGCTGGTTGTCACCTGGCTGCCCTGGAGCATCAGTCCGACAGCACTTGCCAAGGGGCCTCTTGCTCCGATTAAGTTGCTTCCTGCCCGGGGCCGCCCTCGACACAGCAGCATCCCCGGAGGCTGGAGGGTGGCAGGTGGTGGCAGAAGGTTCCCTGCAGAAGCCGTGATGGGCTCCATGGTGCCTCGACACACGCCCGTGGTAACTCTTGTTCTGTCTCCTCCATCAGACTCCAGAGCCCGTGGTGGAGCCGCCCCGCACCCCCGAGCTCAAGAGGGCCTGTATGAGCTCTCGGCTGGCAACTTCGAGCTGCACGTGGCGCAAGGTAGGCAGGCGTGCGTGCGTGACTAGGGGTGGGGCCGCAACCCTGGGGGCAGGGCGTGCCTGGGGTCCGACCTCCTGGGTGGCCAGGGCTTCTCCTCTGGCAGCTCGAGGGCTTGGAGGCCACTGCGTCGGTAGGGTCTGTCCAGGGTTTCTCTCGTGCAGTCCCGCCGACACCTGTGTCGAGTGCTCTTCCTCTCGGAAATGACATGTCTCCATCCGACGGAGAGGCCGGTTCTGGTGCCGGGCTGAAGCCTCAGGTGTGCGAAGCGCACACGTTGGGACTGGGTGCACTCACCTAATTTGTGCACGGGCTGGACCCGTGCCCTTGGATGATACGTTTGTTTCTGTTGGTGTTAATCATGTGCTTACTGACCTGAGGCAGAAACAAAGGTTTCTCATACCTGTTTGAAGCAGAATTTAGTTGGGACCGTTATAACACACAAATCAGGATAGGTGTTCTCTACTATTAAGCTACTGTTTTGATACCACATCTTAGATTCCTGGGACTTCCTTGGTGGCTCAGACGGTAAAGTGCGTACAATGCGGGAGACCTGGGTTCAGTCCCTGGGTTGGGAAGATCTCCTGGAGAAGGAAATGGCAACCTGCTCCAGTACTCGTGTCTGGAAAATCCCATGGACGGAGGAGCCTGTTAGGCTACAGTCTATGGGGTCGCAAAGAGTCAGATATGTCTGAGCGACTTCAGTTTCACTTTCTTAGTCTCCTAAATGTCAGTGACCCGAGTACATCTTCTTAAGTTAATAATGTGTGTAAGACCTCCCTTCACACGCTCAGAAGTGTCAGCTCAGCAGTGAAGGGCTTGAACGTGAATCCAGCCGCCAGGCTGACCTCCGCACTCAGGTGCTGCTGTGGAGTGAGATCCTGCGTGCGACTGAGGCAGGACCGTTCTGAAAAAGGGCTTAAAATTGTGTCTGGCCTTGTTGGTGCTGCCTGCTGGGAGTGAAAACCCACCCCTCTGAGGCTGGAATCGCTTGTTCTGCTGCCTGCAGCCACGTTCCGGTTTAATTAGAGGTCATTATTGGTACCGATGCTCTGGGAGTGGACCTTCAGGGTTTCTGTTCTCCGGGAGTCACTCTGAGGCGGGCTGGGACTCCCTGCAGGACCTGTTACCAGAACCACCCAAAGCCCAGCCCGACCCCCTGAGTGGGTCACCCTCCGAGGGGCCGAGCCCGCGGGTCTGCTGGGAAAGCGGTGCCCCGGCCGCCCTGACCCCGCTCCCCTTGAGGCGCCGGGAAGTCCTGGACCCGCTGTCTCCACGTCACAGCTCAGGCCGGTGACGGGCCTGTCTGGGGAGACAGGGTTCCAGCCTTGCAGACCAGCTACTAATATATATATTTTGTTTTTCTTTAAAGAACTGAGGTATACTTGATAGGAAACATTGACTGTCGAAGCAAGTTTCCCCCCAGGTCCCTCCGACGCCTCACTGCTGCGCTGACCAGACGCCCCCTGGCGTCGCCCGGCCAG
>SJXQ01003983.1:380226-390406 GCA_006408695.1 Aepyceros melampus | reverse complement strand
GTAGGGTTTATCTTTAAAAAAGCCCCGAAGCAGGTGTGAGACAAGGGTCCTGAGAGCATGTATCCGTGTTTCTGGACCGGTCTTCCCTTGGGTTCAGTCATCGCTGCCCTTGTGTCAGCAAACAGCTGAGGGGCGAGTGGGTATTTGCTGGAGGGGCTGCCCTGACGGGCGGGGGTCAGCTGGCTGTGTTCGGGACGGCCTGTGGCAGCTGGCGGGAGGGCAGGGCGAGGAGGACAAGGGTGCCGTGTAGGGTGGAGAGGCGGTGGCCACTGTGCCGGGGAAGGCCTTGTCAGCCCGCCAAGGGTCTTAGGTCTGTAGGGAGCCCATGGCGGGCTTGGAGCAGATGGGGACATGAAGAAAGCTGCCTGGCTACAGCCCGTGCACAAGAGACAGGGAAGGGTTGTATTGAGACGGGCGGCGTTGGGCCCCTGCGGCCGACGCAAGTCCAGCTCCACCAGCCCATTGTAGTGGATGGTGGGGAGCCTGGCCAGGGACGCTGGGGCGTCCAGGGGACGGTGCACTGAGCTCAGGGCGGGAGGAGGAAGGGAGCGGTTTTCAGGGCTGGGCAGGGGCCGTGGACTTGGTGACAGGTCAGTGTATGCATCTGAAGCCGCAGCCGAATATCTGTCTCCCGAGATGAGTCAGGTCCTGTGTCTGCAGCTTTGCGTAAAAGCCGAAGTCAGAGGTGGGAATGAGACTACTCAGGGAATCAGAATTATGTTTGCTCAGCTAGGAACCGTAAGGCGTGGTTGTCAGTTTAGTTCCTAAGTGGAATCCTCGTGTTGCTGATTCAGTCCACACGGCTCGTGGGGTTCTTCCCCGGGATGGGGCCTGGGATCTTGGTCCTGGAGGGGACGCTCCCCCTGCCCCGCAGTGACCCTCCAGCCTCAGCATTCACAGGGCAGTCGTGACTGGCTGGAGCCACCATGCCCCAGGGTCAGGCATCTGTGCTTGGAAAAGCCAGTGGCCGCCTACTTCTCCATCCCACGTGGGGCCGCAGTGGGCCTCCCCCGCCCTCAGCGGAACCTCAGTGCCTGGGGACTGCGTGGATGTTGGTTAAACACTGAGGTTTTGGTTTAAGAAGTAAACAAATGATCTGGTAGTTACGGACCCCGTGTCGGGGAGTGTGTCGCAGCGGTTGTAAAGGTCATCCCAGATCCAGTCTAATTATGTACCGTGATGTTCTCATCAAGCCCAGACGGTTTCTATTTATACTCACCTTTTCCACCATTAATGGATCTTTCGGGGAGTGTGGTCATCTCTCCGGACAGAAAGGTGGCAGGTCCGGACAGCCTCTGGGGGCTGGCACCAGGGCTCGGCGCTGGACTCGAGGGGGCGGCCGGGGCACCAGTCATGTGACGCAGCGCGTGCCCCTGCCCCACGTGAGGATGGCACGTCCACTTTTGGAGGAGCGGATACAGTTCTGTAAAGAACCATCTCGATGGAAGCGCTTTAGAGCAGACTGCCTCGCTGCCCCTTGCCCTGAATTCTCCGGAGTTCAGACTGAACAGTTTTCACATTAACTTTGAATTTTAAGACGGAAAGTAGCATGTTTATCTATAAAACACATCAGTGCCTATGCTCCTCTAGGGTCCTTAGAGAAAGAAAATCTCTTTTTGGGAATCCACAGATGAGAGCAATAGAATCAGCGAGAAAAGCAACATGTGTGCAGACTTCAGGGAGGCTAGGCGGTTTGGACTTGGGTCATGTTTGGGGCTCCAGGCCCACATGGTGCAGACCCGGGCATGGCTCGCCCGTCCGCACGGCATCTCCTGGGCTCTGGACTGTGGGACCTGCAGTTAGTTGCTGATGTTTTGTGAAAAGTGAGTCGTGTGGGTATGTTTGTGTAGCCTTGGAGCACACATTGCAGCATTTTAAAGGTGTCTGACCAGTATTTCCGGGATCCCGAGACTTGACCCACACTGTTGTATCTGCGGTGTTTGAGTCGTGGCTTTTCCCTCCCCTAAGGGCACCGTGTTGGCATTGACAGAGAGGAACTTCAATGACGCCGTTGCAGAAGGCATAACCTTCGTCAAGTTTTATGTCCATGGTAAGTGGCTGTTGGGTCGTCATGCCCTCAAGGCACATCCTGACTCCCCGCTCACACGCCGAGCCTCCAGACTCAGTGGTGGGCGCATAGCATGCTCACACACAGTCGTGCTCTCAGGGAGAAGGACGTGTCACCGCTCGGCTCCTGCGTTCAGGTAGGCGGAAGTCTGCCGGAGGAGGAGGTTCAAGCTCAGGCTGCTTTGGAGAAAGCACTGAAACGGAAGGTTGTCACCACGGCCAGCGTCACGCTGGAGTTGGGTGGGACCTGGGTGCTCCTCCACACGGATGCCGTTTCCGTTCAGCCCCATGAGCTTCCTGATACAGCTTTGCCCCTCCGGCTCGGGATGTTAGAGGGGAACTGACTGGAGCTCAGGTTGCCGCTGGAGCCGTGCGGTGTGTCAGCTGCGCTGCCCGTCCTGTGGCCTTTGGGGACCGGAGCAGAGGTGGGGGCTGCTCCAGACCAAGGCACCGGAGGCGGCGGGAACAGAGCGGGTTCCGGGCTGTGCCTCGCACCTGTGACCCCGGAAGCCCCTTAGATCTCTGGAAGCCAGTTTCCTCAGCTGTGAGATGGGAGGAGAGCTTTGTCTTGAAACAGCCCATTTGGAAAAAATGTGGAGGAGACTATAGGATCCCGTTTCTAAACACGAACAAGTAAGGTTGCCACGGGTCACTTCTGGTCCTTGGTTTGTTTCGTTCCAGGTGCTCATGAGTAACAGCTACAAAGCTAAGGAGCTTGACTTGGAGTTGCCCCGTTCTTTTTAAAGAATAGAAACATGGGGAAATAATGCCTTTAAGACTGTTAGGTGTTTTCAGTGTTTTTGGCAGCCTAAAGCTGTGTGGACCAAGTATGAGGGGGGAGCAGCTCGTAGAGGGGAAGGTGGGCTGGAACGAGGCTCAGTGCCTCAAGGAGGCTTCGAATTGTCTTAAACATTGAGACCATAAGAAATCTACCCTGCTTTTGGTGTTCAGGTGATTTTTTAAAAAGGGTCTCATTTCCTGCTCATGGTACACTTATAACAAGGGAGCCCACAGTTTACCGCAAAGCAGGTTTCCCAGCTTAATATCATTCTCAGACCGTGTTGCGTCTGTCCAATTATCTGAACATCTCCTCGGGTTTGGATTCGGGGATGAGGCCAGGGGAGGAGGAAGGCTGACGTTTATAAACTCGGGCCCAGGAGGCTGTCTGGGCAGTGGCGCGTGGGTGAGTGGACTCAGCGCCTCAGCGGCATCATCATGTTCTGTCCCTAGGTGCGGGCACTGCAAGGACCTGGCCCCGACCTGGGAGGACCTCTCCAAGAAGGAATTCCCTGGCTTGGCGGAGGTCACCATCGCCGAGGTGGACTGCACTGCTGAACGGAACCTCTGCAGCAAGTACTCGGTGGGTCCGTGTGGCTGGAGACAGAACGGGGAGTGGGTGGGTTCCCAGGGGGACTGTGATGGGGTGGCGTGGCCTCATCCGAGGTCACTCACGCTGCCCTCCTCCTCTCAACAAAGTGTTCGTGTCTTTTTGAAAGTCTTAAGGTTTTTTCCTTTCTCATTTGAAGAGCTGCTCTCCCAAAAGAAAGGCTTTCCTCTGTGAGTGCACATGATTCCATGGTGGTGGGTGGGGGGTGAGGCTTCCCCCACCTGGCGGGAGGCTGGCGGTAGCCGAGACTCAGAACTGGAGGGCAGGACCCCGCCTGCACAACCATTCTCGTTGGCCGAACAGCTAGCCTGTCACCTTCCCCGTAAACACCTGAGGAGCTTGCTTTTCAGACACGAGGCGGCGCTCCATTCAGGAAGTGTTTGATCCTACACTTCCCTGCTGGGAGGGCTGCCCCAGCAAGGCTGGGCGCATGGCTTGGCTGCTTCATGCAGCTGTTGCCTTCTTTCCAAGCTGTTAGCACCATTGAATAGCCTAGAACACTTGCAGTTTGTTTTTGAACTTCTGGTGTTTTCCTAAAACACGTCTGAGGCCTCTGGAGTTTACCAGAAGAGATAATAGCACAAACGTCACCTGCTTCCTAGAAGATGGTGTGTCTGTGTTTTCAAGAGAAAAGGGCTGGCCGTAGCAGACAGGTGTGTGTTCGTGAGGCACTCGCTTCTCAGTGTGGCCTTGGGGCACCTGCACGTCACCCCGGAGCTTGTCGGGAGCGCAGCCTCTCAGGCCCGCGCCAGCCGCACCAGCTCCCCAGGGCTGATGTGAAAGTCCGAGATGCCACTTCAGGGTGAAGTGCCTCCTCAATGCTAACCCTGAAACTGTTTCGTTTGGGTTTGAAAAGTGAAATAGAGCCCCAAGGCTCTGCTTCCTGCAGCCTCGGGTAGTTTGCTGAGGGTCTGTGCGCTCTGAAAATCCAGCTGCAGACTTCCTTGGGCTCACCTCAAGGATCTTTTCTGATTTTACTCTGCATGAATTGGGCTGTTTTTTAAGATTTTTTTTTCTTTTCTTAAGGTACGAGGCTATCCCACACTGCTGCTTTTCCGTGGAGGAGAAAAGGTCGGTGAGCACAGCGGGAGCCGCGACCTTGATTCCTTGCACCGCTTTGTCCTACGTCAGGCGAAGGACGAGCTGTGAGCCCGACGGAGCGCCGTCCCTTGGCCGCTCCCCGCTTCCCCACAGCGGTGACTCAGAGATCCGAATGTACTAAACTCGTGCTGTCTTCTCCGTGTGTGTTTTTAAACCAACACACCCTACAGATTCTTAAGTTTCTCTAAGTAAATGTGTAACTCACGATCCCTTTGCAAACTAAATATTTTTGGTGGCGACCTACCATCCATTCCCCCCTTTAACCTGCTCTTGGTGAAATCGAAATGGTTTCCTTTGAGACTAAAATAGAGTCGAGGAAAACCCAACTGCCAGACTACTTTTGGCTCCCGAGTGATTCTGGTGACAGCATCATCCAAAGCATTGTTTTCAAAGGGCCCACAAGTCCTGGCAAGGTGGCCTTGCCGTGCGGCCCTGTTGAGTTGCTTTGATCACATGACTTGTTCATACGTGGCTGGTCCATAGCTTGGAGCAGATTTAACACACAAATCCCCGATGCCTGTGGAAGAGCCACTTTTCCAGCCCCTCCTGGACCTCTGTCTCTGCGGGTGCCTCTCACGGAGGGTGGCGAGCCGCCGTGAAAGCCGAGGTGCCCCTGACACGTGCCTGAGTCAGATAGTGCCGCTGCCATAGCCTTGTGTGGGTGTTGACACTTGACCGATTGCTTATTACTGTTCAAGGAATACTTCTGTCTCTCCTGCAAGATTTCATTAGGGAATGTGAACCAGAGTCCCTGTGAACGTCAGGATTTGCTGTCTCTCGTGGAAACTGTGGACAGGGGAAGTGCCACACGGCTCATCGTGACCCTTTAAGAACTCCTAGGAAGGTTCTGATTGTCTCTGCCTCCCAGGAGGGGGCAGGAGGACTGCACGAACTCTCCCAGGTCGGGTGTCAGGGACCAGGGAGACCCCGTGGCCCCACTGCAGAGCCCAGGCCGGAGGCAGCAGCAGGTGGCGACAGGCACCCCGTGTTCCGTCTGCCTTCCGGGAGGCCGCCTGTCTCCTGTGTGCAGAGGGGATCGACTCGACCTCCAGACCAAGGCAGGCAGGGCTGCAGTCGGCCACGTCCCTGGTGTCCTGATTCAAGCCATCCTGGGTGTGAAGCCTTTATACCAACACCCTTGGAAATCAGCTGCCGTAGGCCTGGGATCCCTTAAGGTATGTAACCTTTCAGTTAGTCCTCATGATAACACCCTTCGCCCCACCGCCCTTGCTCAGGCAACGTGGCCACTTAGTAAGAAACGAGACCCCGTCCACTGTCTGCGGCAGACGAAACAGCAGGATCCCGGCCAGCCTCTGCCTTAAAGGAGATCTTTATTAATCATGTATGGTTCACAGATGTTCTTTTAAAAAAAAAAAACCCAACTTTCTGAGAAGCACAAGCCTCATGAGTGGCTTCAGCTTTGCATTGAGTCTTGTTTTAAAAGAAAATCAAAGTGGTACAATTCGTTTACACTATGATACTTTCTAAATAAACTCTTTAAAAAAAAAAAAAGTCTGGTCTTTCCTTAAATGTTACAACAGAACATATAAAATAGACAATAAATTATAGTTTCTATTACAAAAAAGCTGTAAGTGCAGATATAGCTCATGAATGTGTTATTTAATCAGTTTAGTATGAAATTGGTTTCTGAGTACATGATCGTGAAAAGGACATCTTAAAAACATTCTCAGCTTTGATCTGGGTCTCATTTTCGACAGGAGAAAACCGTGATTTCGGTTCCCAACCCACACGCCTGTCCTAACCCCTTCTGCAGTTTGGATGACTTAGGAAGTCCTCGGCCCGTCGCCTCTACTGGTCTAAACCCTTGACGCAGGACACTGTCCCGTCAAAGAACCGCGTTACCGACACAGGGGAGAGGTGGCAGTCCTAATGTAAGCGAGCTTTTCAGAGAGCCGTCCCCCATGGGCAGGGGTGCAGACGAGTTGCCCGGTTAAATGATGGCTTTAAAAAGCCTTCTCTTCTGGGGAGCCTCCCCCTCAAAGAGGGGGTCACTCTCTCTTTTGGTCCTAGCACAGAAAACAGCAAATGCTGGGGCGAGGAGAGGGGTAAGGGATGTAGCTGAACTAAAGTAAGTGTCTCTTCTCACATCAACAAATGCCCACACTTGACAGCAAGACGGAGACAGAAGGCACTTGCAGGCCGCCCAGCTGAGACCCAGATTCCCAGGGCAAGGTCACAACGGCTGTATCTGACCCTCCTGTGATCTGCAAACTGCCTTTGAGAAACTACTGAACCCGCAGATATTTGAGCCAAAGATGACTTTTACTTCAAGATTATTTTCCCTATTTACTCTAAAACCACAAGGAGCTTGGATCTAAAGCAGTAACTGATTTTGGTGGGTTTGGGGAGGGTGCAGAGGGAAACCCTTCCAAGTTCTATTTCTGCAGTCCCCAGACGCTCGAGTGCCACTTCCTAGAGCCCAACGGCTACTCACAACGCTCACGGTGTGAGCGAGGGGCGGACGGGTCCCTTCAGGTCTTCGTCGGGGTCTCGTCCCGGGGGACCTTGTGGGCTTAAGGCAGACGTGATCCAGGAGTCCAGGCAGGGTGTGCACAGCGTCCCCAGCCACTCACCCCGTAGTGGCAACCACACGCTCGTACGACCATGTTCCTGTACTTCTTCAGGATGACATTGGAGTTGTCGTCAAAGTAGAGCACCGAGATGGCGTTCAGTTTCGTGGGCGCGCAGCACGGTTTGGGGACGTACTCGGGGTTCATGAGGTGAACCTGTTGCAGAGACGGGAGGAGAGGGCAGCGTTAGGGACGGCCCCTGGTCCTGGCTGACCCCCCGCCCCCTGTGGTGTGGAGCCAGCCAGCGCTCACCAGGGTCTGCACGATGGCATGGTTGGTGGCGTTCATGTGTGCGTTGAGAGGGAACGAACATTCTCCGTCACAGTAGTTGGCAGCGTAGCCCTTGGGGGCAATGATCCAGTCCTTAACCGAATGCAAAAGGAAGCGACAAGGGGTCAGCACAGGTGCCCCGCACCCCTTGGGCGCTGAGGAGCTCGTGAGAAGGCCTCGCTCATGCGGGGCAGCTAAGGAGGCAGACAAGGGGTCAAGGACGCGTGAGGGGCAGCGCAAGGTGCAGACCTGCTCAGCCTGACTCCGGAGCCCTGGTTCCCCCCCACTCTGGGCCCATCTGCCCGGGCCTGCCTGGAGGCCCGCAGGTGGTCGGCTCCAGGAACCTGACCAGAGGTGCCTCCTGGAGTCCAGGGTTCCCCTGTCCCCATAGTGCCACCTGCACACGGGAACCATCTCCAGTCACGTGGCACCTAGCATTTGCCTGAGCAGCGGCTTCAGGAAGGAGGCAGCACACGGGTGCCCTTCTAGTCTGGGTGAGCTGATAACTGTCAGATCAGTTTTTCCAGCCCTTTCTCAAAACTCGGCACACAATGTTGAAATGCCAAAGCAACGCAGGCCCTGGGGACTGAGCGAGAATGAGGGGAGAGCTCTGGGCTGGCTGTGGATCTGCAGGGACTCAGAGGCCGTGCACCTGCGGCCCCCTAGAGAGGTGCAGGGGCGGGGGTCTTCAAGCACAAGTGGGCGTGCTGTCGCCCCTCCCCTCCAAGACCTGGGCATCTGAAAGGCTCCTAAGCACCTTCCAGGAGGAGCCTTCCCGACCCTGACGTACAAGGTCTCTGATGGCGGCCGCCGCTGCCTTCAGGACGCGGGGAGACTCCAAGATGGTCGGGGCACTCACCTGCCACCCCAGGTCCTGGAAGCTCACATAGAGCTCGTGCTTCCTGCAGGCCGTCTTCAGCTCGCTGCTGTTGTAGTCTGCTGGGGACCAGAAGGCGTGCCCGGTAACTCCCTCATTCCTTCCTTCACAGCCTCACCCGGGCCCTTGGCCATAGGTGAGCCCCCGCTGGCCGCGGCCTGGGGCATCCAGAGCTCCGCAGGCTGCCAGCCGCTCGGGCGTCTGACACGCTGTCTCCCCACTACCCCGGGGTCGGGCACACCAGCTCCCGTCTTGACACGCCCATGCTGACCCAAGTGGACCCCCTTTTAGCAACAGGGGCGTGTCGTGATCCCCTACTGGATCGAGAGTCCCCAGAGCCCTAACTCAGGACACGATTCACGTTCAAAACAAACACACCGGCAGGTTCCGATTCTAACAGGGACCGTCCTAAAGCTGCTTGGAACCTGTGAGGACAGCTTGGGGGGGGGTCAGCAAAGGCCCCCTGAAGGGGGCGCCCTGGAGCCAGGCCTGGCCAGGAGGCCAGGAGTGGGGGGACACTGCTGTCCAGTCCTGTGACCGGGTCAGTGTCCCCCAGCCCGCACTAAGCCGCCCCAGGAGAGCAGCGCCCAGCACGTCGGCAGAAGCGCGCACACCTCTCTCAAGTCAGGCCCGCTAGTCTGGTTTCTCACCCGACCCCCGCTCACTGAGGGCTGACGGAGCCGCTTTTGTGTGACATGCCCTCCCCAAGAAACAAGGGGCCACGTCAGACGAGGCTTCTGCCATCCAGCGACTCAGGGAGCGGCTCACTCCAGCACAAAACAGAATCTGGATGCTGTGCACGGTGCTGGGGGTGGGGGCTGCTGGAGGTCAGAGAAGGCACAGTTACGAGGCGCAAGGGGAGAGAGCAGTCGTGGAACGAGGGTGAGGACGCGTGAAGAGTGACCCAACTGTGGAACCTTCTGTGTGATCACTCCAGCTCCTCGTGGGTCCCCAGAGAGCCCAGGATGGGTCTGCTCCCCAGAAAGAACTCAGGCCAGCCTGACCTCCGGGGAAGGGGGTTTGGAGATGGAAGTTAAGTCCTGAGCCCCATGTGATGGCTCTGGACACGGGGCTCAGGGGAGCCCGCAGGTGGGCAGGCACGTCCGCGTGTGGAGCGCGACCTGCTGGATCCCTGCGGGGGGTTGGAGTTGGGGAGCAGATGTATCAGAGAAGGCACAGTTACGAGGCGCAAGGGGAGAGAGCAGTCGTGGAACGAGGGTGAGGACGCGTGAAGAGTGACCCCAACTGTGGAACCTTCTGTGTGATCACTCCAGCTCCTCGTGGGTCCCCAGAGAGCCCAGGATGGGTCTGCTCCCCAGAAAGAACTCAGGCCAGCCTGACCTCCGGGGAAGGGGGTTTGGAGATGGAAGTTAAGTCCTGAGCCCCATGTGATGGCTCTGGACACGGGGCTCAGGGGAGCCCGCAGGTGGGCAGGCACGTCCGCGTGTGGAGCGCGACCTGCTGGATCCCTGCGGGGGGTGGGAGGTGGGGAGCCCCGCGTCCCAAGCCAGTCTTCTCAGAGGGGGAGCAAGGGGCTGTTTCTCCCCTGCATCCATTATAATCCGACTGCAATCCTGAGTGCAGCGCTCCCCCGAGGCCCAGGAGTTGCTCCAGAGTATCATCAGACTGGGGAGGGGACGCTGCTGGAAGTCCTGAATCCCCCCAGTAGACAGACCAGCAGGGGGCATCAGAAGGAGGGAGAGCCCCTGACCTCATGGCACCTGTGCCCACCCCAGGCAGGGAGGTCAGGATGGAACCGGACCGGAGGACCCCTGGCTGGTGTCAGGATGCAAGTGGGGAAGTTTCTCATCCTGCCAGCTGGAACTGAAATGATGTGGGCGAGGGCTCCCAGCCGACACTCCGCTCTGGCTGACCCACGATCTGCCC
>SJXQ01003983.1:352320-372306 GCA_006408695.1 Aepyceros melampus | reverse complement strand
GCTAATGAACTCTAAAGAAAATGGAGGGGGCAGTGGCGTGAAGAAAAGGATGAAAAAAATACTAAAATCAGGATTAGTAAAGATGAGCATTTACTAAGTTTTGATTTTTTTTTTTTAAATGAGGGCCTGACCATCCTCACATGTTTTTAGTTTCTGTGGAAGGGGAAACCAGGATTCATATGCTATTTCTGAGCATCAATACTTTTCTTTTCATCAACACCTTTGCACACGGCCTGCGTTAAGAGCCAAGTCTTTGCTGGTGTGGCCCGCAGACTGGAGTCGGTGTCAGCCCCGCCGTGAGCCGCCTGGGCTCCTATGAGGCAAACTCACCGAGCCCATTCCTTCCACTGGACTCCACAGGGCTGCTCTTATCTTTACATAAACAGGTGGGTTTTTTTTTTTTTTTTTTTTTTTTACAGTTTCCAGCTAACATAACCCGAGGGATCCTGGACAGACAGGGTGAGGGACCCATATGTTGTGACAAGGCGGCGTGAGGGATAGTCACCTCGAGGTGAGCTGACGCCCTGGGGTCAGGGGCAGAGTGTGGCCTGGAATCCCCGTGATAGGGAGGGGGAGGTTTCTGCCCTCCCTGGAAAGACGCAGACCCCCTAGTGCTGGAAACATTCTGCGTGGAGAACTTACAGGACAGAAACATGACTAAATTCAGTACTAAACTTAAAATGAGCATGATAATACAAACAGCACACATTCAAATCCATTACAAAGTGCCTGCGTCTGCTTGGCTTGGGCCATCCTGCAAAGTAGGCAGAGTATCATTACCCTCATTTTACAGCTGAGGAAGCTGTGGCTCAGACATGAGATCACAGACATGTCATGCTCAAGGCCAGAAGCTAGTGGATCCCGAGTTTTCCACAAGGGCCTTCCCGCCTTTCGAGATCATAATGAAAGACAACCCACATCAAAGGAATAAAATATATCTCTAGTCCCTCCAATGGTCTGGAGGCCAGCGAAACATCTGAGTGAAAAGTCTTAAGACTTCTCAGAGGGAAAACAATTTTTCCGTTTACACGGCTCAGAGCTGGAAGGCAACGCTATTGTCATCTTTTCCAGGCTCAGAGCAGTTGGTGTGGCTACGCAGCGTTTACTCAGCTGTTGGACAGGGTCTGCGGGGGGCACGCCCAGCCTGCCATCTATAAAGCCCCCAGCTCAACGCGAGTGTCACAGCCCCTGCTGACAAATTACCCCCACCCCCGTCACTGAGGTGACTGTGGGCAGACAGACGGGGGGTGTTCGTGGAAAACAGCAAGAGGGGACACAAGTCCAAAGCTTTGAAGTGAAGATGTGAAGACATCAGTTCTGTTCTGGAAGGTAGGAAAAGACTCTCATCCAGAAATAACACAGAACCAGGAACAGCGATGTGGGGATAGTCTGGTCCTGAAGGAAGCACCAGACACGTTCTTATCAGAGGAGCAGCTTCTAAGGATGTGGTGCGGATGTCAGCATGAGGACTGGCCCCGAGGGTCAACAGGGGCCCACGGGGCACTATGGCTGAGGGGCACTGGTACCTAGGGCATCAATGGGGGCAGCTGGCACCACGTTCTTAGGACTTGTAATGAGGATGCAGAGAAATACAGCCCAAGATATGAATGTGGCACGGCTGGTAGAAAGAGCTCAGTTCAGTTCAGTCGCTGTTGTGTCCGACTCTTTGCGACCCCATGGACTGTAGCACACCAGGCCTCCCTGTCCATCACCAACCCCCAGAGCTTGCTCAAACTCATGTCCATTGGGTCAGTGATGCCATCCAACCATTGCACCCTCTGTCGTTCCCTTCTCCTCCTGCCTTCAATCTTTCCCAGTATCAGGGTCTTTTCAAATGAGTCAGTTCTTTGCATCAGGTGGCCAAAGAATTAAGCGTTTCAGCTTCAGTCCTTCCAGTGAACACCCAGGACTGATCTTTAGGATGGACTGGTTGGATCTCCTTGCAGTCCAAGGGACTCTCAAGAGTCTTCTCCAACACCACAGTTCAAAAGCATCAATTCTTTGGTGCTCAGCTTTCTTTATGGTCGAACTCTTACATTCATACTGACTACTGGGAAAACCATAGCTTTGACTAGACGGACCTTTGTTGGGAAAGTAATGTCTCTGCTTTTTAATAAGCTATCTAGGTTGCTAGAATGAGCTTTTGTATTTCAAAAGTAGGGCTCGTGACGAATGGAGGAGTCTGTCAGCTGAGAAAGTGGGAGATGGGACAGAAGGCCATCATCCAAAAATGGGGCAGAGACAGCAGAGGACAGGAAAAAGAGGGGAAGGGTGTGGTTTAAAGAGGACAGAGGAGGCATGCGAAACCATGACGGGAAGAAATGGAGTCCGCAGGGTGGGTGGGCTTGGTGGACACGGGAGCCTGCACTGCAACCTGACGCTGCTCCAGGTCACCCGGGGACCCCCACACCCCCCGGGCCTGGCAGTGCTTCAGGGCCACGCCTCGCTGACTGTCCGGGGAGGACAAGGCTGGTCCTCGCCGATTAGGAGACCATGGGGTCCACACACGCGGGGGCTGCAGCTGAGCTCCGGGGCTCAGGGCACTGAGGCCAAATCAAAGACAGCCACTCAAACCAGGGCGCTCAGGCCCCTGAGAGCAGGGGTGATGGAGCACGGGGACTTAAAGTAACCGGGCTCAGGGCCTCCCCAGCGGTCCAGGGGTTAAGACTTCAGCTTCCAGTGCAGGGAGTGTGGGTTCAAACCGTGGTCGGGGAGCTGGGATCCCACAGGCCTCATGGCCAAAAAACCAAAACATAAAACCAAAACAAATTCAAGAAAGACTTTACAAACTGGTCCACATAAAAAACAATAATAATAATAACTGGGCTATCGGGCTGGCGGAGCAGCAAATACCTCCCAGGCTTCCAGTGCTCAGGCGCCGGCCGAGCGCTCCTGTCGGCCCGCAGAGGACGGGGAGGCCAGTCCCGTCACAGCTCCCTTCCGGAGCTGGCAGCACGCACCCTGCAGAGGTGGGCTGTGTGACAGCCACACAGGGTTCAGGGGGGTGACCGGAGCTTGAAGCTGGAGCCCCGGCTCTCAGCCACCACGCATCCAAAAAGTGGAGTCAGAAAAGCACAGGACAGATGCCGTGTGATGTTGCTTATCTGTGGAATCTTAAAAAAAAAAAAAAAGATACAAATGAACTTAATTACAAAACTAGAAACAGACTCACAGAGAGCGATCTTATGGTTACTGGAGGGGAAAGCAGGGGAGGGCTACATTGGGAAATGGGGATTAACAGATAATACGCGACTGTACATAAAATAAACAAGGACCTGCTGTACAGCACAGGGAACTGTATTCACCTATCATGTGCTAACCTATCGTGGAAAAGAATCTGAAAAAGAATATAAATATATATATATATATATATATAGAGTGTGGGTTCAAACCGTGGTCGGGGAGCTGGGATCCCACAGGCCTCATGGCCAAAAAACCAAAACATAAAACCAAAACAAATTCAAGAAAGACTTTACAAACTGGTCCACATAAAAAACAATAATAATAATAACTGGGCTATCGGGCTGGCGGAGCAGCAAATACCTCCCAGGCTTCCAGTGCTCAGGCGCCGGCCGAGCGCTCCTGTCGGCCCGCAGAGGACGGGGAGGCCAGTCCCGTCACAGCTCCCTTCCGGAGCTGGCAGCACGCACCCTGCAGAGGTGGGCTGTGTGACAGCCACACAGGGTTCAGGGGGGTGACCGGAGCTTGAAGCTGGAGCCCCGGCTCTCAGCCACCACGCATCCAAAAAGTGGAGTCAAGAAAAGCACAGGACAGATGCCGTGTGATGTTGCTTATCTGTGGAATCTTAAAAAAAAAAAAAAAGATACAAATGAACTTAATTACAAAACTAGAAACAGACTCACAGAGAGCGATCTTATGGTTACTGGAGGGGAAAGCAGGGGAGGGCTACATTGGGAAATGGGGATTAACAGATAATACGCGACTGTACATAAAATAAACAAGGACCTGCTGTACAGCACAGGGAACTGTATTCACCTATCATGTGCTAACCTATCGTGGAAAAGAATCTGAAAAAGAATATAAATATATATATATATATATATGTGAATCACTTTGCCATGCACCTGAAACTAACACAATATTATAAATCAACTCTACTTTAATAAAGACAATTTTGTAATGTATAGGGCAGAGGTAAGTAAACGTCCAGCAAAGGCTCGGAATAAAGTCAGCGATCCAAACCCACCGCCCACCAGTGCCAGCGGAGGCTGGATACAGAAGTCAGGTTTCAGATGCTCGGGGCCGGCAGATGAGAGCAGTCAGGGGTGACTCCGCATGTCAGGGCAGGAGGAGGAAGGCGAAATGCCTCACAGCCACAGCTGGGATGCTAGCAGCCTCCCCGGCTTCTCCTTTCTTCCCCTCTGAGCACAACGCCCTCCGTCTAGATACAGCCATCACTGACACACATCCAGGGAGGGAGAGAGCCTTTCACAAGAATGATCCTCTGAGGGGGAACCCCACAGGGTCAACGCTGCTCGTGACTCAGGTGTGTAAGAGACACTATTTATGGCAAGTCACCAAAATGGGCCTGGTCTGTCCACAGCTGTTTACCTTACTTCAGTGACACATGACCTTCTCAGTCTATGGACTCTGTCAAAGGGTCACCTCAAACAAGACACACCCGGTTTTGTGACATGAACAGCAGAGGTTCCCTTGTAAACCACTCCAGGGGCATCAAGGTCTTCTTTATGCAAGAAGGAGAGTGCAATTTTCAAACAGAATGAAAATGAAAAATCAATCGTTTTAGAAAATCAGAGACTAAGGCAAGGGTTTTTACTTTTTTCTTATATAATGTATAAACAGAATCACATCTAAACTTTTACCAACTAAGGTGAGGTGAAGTCGCTCAGTCGTGTCCGACTCTTTGCGACCCCATGGACTGTAACCTACTAGGTTCCTCAGTCCATGGGATTCTCCAGGCAAAAATACTGGAGTGGATTGCCATTTCCTTCTCCATTACCAACTAAAAAGATAGAAAATAAACAGAATATTTGAAAACAGAGCACTACAAATCAGAGTAACTGCTACACACAGATTTGAGTAACAAGAGTGAATGAACATTATTATATATGTAATATATACTGTATACATTATTATACAATGTATAATGTATAATATAGTGTATATTATACATTATATAATAATATACAGTGTATATAATATATAACATAATTTACAGTGTATACAATATACATTGTATACATTATTATATAATGTATACATTATATATTACATATATAATAATGTTCAGTCACCCTTGTTACTCAAATTATATACATTATGTATTACAAGGTTGCCCTGGTAATTATTATTCCCAGACAAAAAGAACCTGCCTGCAGTGAGGGAGACCTGGGTTCAATCCCTGGGTCAGGAAGATCCTCTGGAGATGGGAATGGCAACCCACTCCAGTATTCTTGCCTACAGAATTCCATGGACAGAGGAGCGTGGCAGGCTACAGTCCATGGGGTCACAAAGAATCAGACATGACTGAGCAACTGACACTTTCTTTCATATATTGTATATATTACATATTATATTAGTGAAAGTCACACAGTTGTGTCTGACTCTCTGCAGTCCTATGGACTGTAGCCTGCCAGGCTCCTCTGTCCATGGAATTCTCCAGGCAAGAATACTCGAGTGGGTTGCCATTCCTTTCCAAGGGATCTTCTTGAACCAGGGTCTCCTGCATTGCAGGTGGATTGCTTACTGTCTGAGCCACCAGGGAAGCCCACAAGTGAAGGTAAGGCGCTCAGTCATGTCTGACTCTTTGGATCCCATGGACGGTAGCCTACCAGGCTCCACCGTCCATGGGATTTTCCAGGCAAGAATACTGGAGGGGGCTGCCATTTCTTCCTCCAGATATTATATATACTATATGGTATCTATTGGACTTTCCTGGTAACTCAGCTGGTAAAGAATCCACCTGCAATGCAAGAGACCCTGGTTTGATTCCTGAGTCAAGAAGATCCCCCGGAGAAGGGAATGGCAACCTACTCCAGTATTCTTAGGCTTCCCTGGTGACTCAGACAGTAAAGAATCCACGTGCAATGAGGGAGACCTGGGTTCGATGCCTGGGTTGGGAAGATTCCCTGGAGGAGGGCATGGCAACCCACTCCAGTATTCTTGTCTAGAGAATCTCCATGGACAGAGGAGCCTGGCGGGCTACAGTCCATGGGGTTGCAAAGAGTCAGACAGGACTGAGCGACTAAACATAGCAAATACTATATTATATAATCAGCCAAGCTCCCATTGCGGAGAAGGCAATGGCACCCCACTCCAGTACTCTTGCCTGGAAAATCCCATGGACGGAGGAGCCTGGTAGGCTGCAGTCCATGGATCGCTAGAGTCGGACACGACTGAGCGACTTCACCTTCACTTTTTACTTTCATGCGTTGGAGAAGGAAATGGCAACCCACTCCAGTGTTCTTGCCTGGAGAATCCCAGGGACGGTGGGCTGCCGTCTTTGGGGTCGCACAGAGTCGGAGACGACTGAAGCGACTTAGCAGCAGTAGCAGCAGCAAGCTCCCACTGACTTTATTGCAGTTGAATTTACCCAGTTTTCACTTCTAGGACAAGCATGGCATAGAGAGAAGTTTCAAGCATCAAAGGCACCAAAACTCAGTAAGGGATATTTCTTCTTCAACAAACCAACACAAATCCCTTTGCCGTCAGGATAGTAACACAGCTCTGGCCTTACACGCTATTCACCATGGGACAGCTCTTACATGTGTCAGCTCCTCACAACTGCCCAAGAATATTCACACCATCACAGGCGTACAGAGCAGGGAACAGAGGCGCGTGCGGGTCACACGGCTTGCTCACAGGCACTCAGCCCACACGAGCACAGCGGGGATGTGCACCCAGGCAACCTGGCCCTGAACCATCACCACGGAGGTCCCCAAGGCCGGTGGGCACCAGACTCCCCTGGAGGCCGTGTTAACACACAGACTGTTAGAGTTTCGGCGGCAGGGCCTGTGAGCTTGCATCCCTGTCAGATTCCCAGGTGCCGCTGCTGCCGCTGGTCTGGGGACCACACTCAGGGCCACTGTCGCTGAGCGCTCTGTCTCTCTCTAAAGTGCAAGGAGAATGACCTTGGCCTGCTGTTTAGACTCAAGTTCCAAGCTGTCAGCTCTCAAAATACCTTGCCTCTCTCTCTAAAATAGTACCAAGTCATGTAGACTTCATGAGTAAATGCTTGATGGTCTTGGGGACTGGCCTTACCCTTGGGGATTTATCAAGTAAGACGAACAATCAGAATCACGGGTGAGATTAAGTCCAAAGTAGCAGGATTATCAGAAGGCTTGCTTCTGTGTGTCCAAGACAGGGAGCAGGGGAAGACGGAAGGTTACTTTGTTCAAGTTCAAGCTACCTAACCTGTGCTTGGTGACCACACAGATGCAATAATGTTCCCATACACTGGGGTAAGAGGGCGGCAGAGGACAAGATGGTCAGATGGCATCACAAACTTAATGAACATGAACCTGAGCAAATTCCGGGAGGTAGAGGAGGACAGGGAAGCCTAGTGTGCTGCAGTCCATGGGGCCACAAAGAGTCAGACATGACTTAGCGACTGAACGATAACAACACACGGGTATATATCCCCCCACGCCCCAGTGATCGGGTACAGACTGAATGAAGTTTTGAGAGAGTCAATTCCTAGGTAGGCTGATAAGAAGTCCGGGGGTCCCCAAGGAGAGAGGGGCCTGGAATTCTCAAGAAGGAGGAAAGGACAAACATTTTTTTTTCCTCTACATTCCTTAATCCTAGTCACATAAAATGTTTTTATCTTTAAGCCTGAAGTGATGATTACACAACAAACAACTCACTCAGTTTAAACTCTGTACTAAGGATTATATACACCAACAATGTGTCCTGCTTGAGGACAGTTTCTCCTTCTTGAAAACCTTCTGACTAATCCTGATATTTTAGAATGTATATTATGGGGAGGATCTTTCTATTGTTAAATTCTAATCTTGTTATCCTAAAATGTAAATTGTGGGAATGGGAGTGGCTCCAGTAAAATTTTCTCAAACTTGAGACATTCTTTTGATTGTCTCTGGCCCCCGGTTGAATTCTTCTCTTCCGGAGGCCAAGAATCCCGGCATCTTTTCATGGGTCAGCAACAACCTCTCAATTTCTGCCACCTTTTAAACATGTCACAGGCAAATTTTATGTTTTAGTTCTTATCACCCACGCCCACACCCACATCCTTGCCCAACATGGGGAACTTCGGCAATAAAAGTGCTGCTAATTTGTGATTTTAAAACAGCAAAAAAAAAAAAAATCTTGACTATAACCATGGCCTGCCTCCCACAAAGCTGGACATCCTGGTGGGGAGAGGCTGGCAACTAAAACATCTGGGAGTGAATAATAGAGAAGGCAGCATGTTTCCAGAACAAACCTATTTCCTTCTCTTTGCCACGTTTACCAAGTGGGCAAACTATTCCCAAACAAAAGTTCTTCCTGATCCCCACACCCTGACGTCCCCCTCTCCAAAATTAGTCCTTGTTTTAATTCTTCTCTAACGTTCTCAGCTACTCTTCCAAAGAACAGAACATAGGCAGGGGGAAGAAGGCTTGGTAGCTTCTTGAATCTTGTTTTCCCCTTTGACTTCAGGGGGTTCTTTCTAAGTCTAAGGAAGATGCTCTTGACTAAGAAGATGAAACTAACTAGTTACATAACCACAGGTGTAGGTCGGGCACGTTTCCCTTTCTCAGGAGCAAAGGAACAAACACTCTACGAAGTTCAGTGCTCGTTGGGGCCCAGGCTGAGTGTGCCAGGGATTATCAAGCCAGCAGGAAGGTTTCAGTAGTCCCTGGGGAGCGAACCTGTGGCAGCCAGATTCAGAAAGAGAAGCAGGCGTGGCTGGGCACAGCGATAAGAAGGCTTTGATTTTCCTCTGCCCAAACATCAATCGAGTTCTCCCATCCCGCCTTTCTCAAATTTGCCCTTCTCTTCATAAAAGAACAGTCCCAGATATCTCACTTTCAGGTCAGTGGAGATAAAGAGTTCATGTTACTTCATTTCGGGAGGCAGCACTGAACATCTGACGGCATTTATACAGCAACCACTCTATGAGCGTCAGTCTGTGAGAAACGCTTTCCTAAGAATATGAATCTCCTGGGTGCTGGCCCAACAACTGGGTTCAGACCTGGTTTCCAGAATCATACTGCTTGGTTCCAACATCAGCGTCTGTGGGGATTCATTATAAAGATTTCCCAATAAAAATATAACACTTCAGAGATGGGTGCTTTGGGCTATGCTGCATCAAATAGAACGGCTAATATCACCAACCTGTTTGAAGCCACCTTAGAGCAACCAAGAAAGGTACACACTTGATGGGGCAAGAGGTCATAAGGAAGAGAAATGCATCAAGGCTGAGCCCCGTATGTGCCATTGCTTTTTCACTTGGGGCCTTTGTTAATTCCTGGCTTACCGCAAAGATGTCAAACAGAATGGGGTAGCAGCCCAGAGCCTAGAGCGGTATCACTGGCTGGCAATGCAAACTGGAGCTTCAGGAAGTTACGCCTTGGAGGGCTAAGGTGCCAGAGGACTGCACAGAAGTGAGCTCATCAATGTGATCTCATAGAAGTTAGGGGTCCCTTCCTCTAGGACCTTGGCTCTTCAAGGCCTGACTGCCATGAACTCCAATATTTCCATTTGAGACATTTGCCAAATGTTAGCCTGTGTTTACGTGGAGGAAGAAGCTGAGAAAACAAGCAGAGAGAAACTGCTTAGAGGCTAAACAAAAGCACAGCAGAGTTTTTGGCAGTCTCTCAATGCTAGGGAGTTAAAAATTAAGAGTTCAGAGCCCACCATGGAAGAGAACTTCTGGTAAACAACCTAGACCTTCAGCTGAGACCCCTGAAGAGCTAAACTGCAGGAGAAAGGGAAAACAAGAAACAGAGACACCTTACCATATCCAGAAACCTGGCTTCAATTAGAACAGAACAAGGTGACCTGCCTGCCTTCCAGAAGAAAGTGAAGTAGACACCAGTATCTAGAACTGTTTTTCATAAATGAAGTCCAGAATATAATTTCAAGAAATGATTAGGGATGCTAGGAAATAAGACCAAATGAGGAAAAATCAAGGGAGCAAACAGATCATGAAAATAGACCCACAGGTGATTCAAATAACAGAATTTTCAGACATGATCTTTGAATCTAGTGTTATATTAAAAAGGATAAATCCCAAGTTCGGTTTGTTCCAGGAATGTGACATTGGTTGTAGACATCCCTCAGTATCCTTGGGGGACTGGTTCCAGGACCCAATCCTGGATACCAAAGATAGCTAGACACCAAAATCCATGTATGCTCAAGTCCCTTACAGAAAATCATGCAGTATATCTGTTCTCTAGATTACTTATAGTACCTAATACAGTGTAAGTGCTGTGTAAATAGTTGCAAGCACATAGCAAATTCAAATTTTTGGAACTTCCTGAAATTTTAAAAAAATATTTTGATGTGTAGTTGGTTGACTCCACAGATGTAGAACCCATGGATATATGAACGACTAACTACAATCATCCCCCAAAATTCAGAAAAAAATCCACATAATTTCTAATTTTAAAAAACTCATAGCAAACTAAGAATAGAGGAGAATTTCCTAAGTCTATTCAGAGTATCTACAAAAACATTTATAACAAATACTGTCCTTAATGGTACAGTATTAAATGCTTCCTCCCTTAGATCAGAAATCTGACAGATTTCCAATCTCAGATTGGAAACCTACCAGAAATCTATGGAATTCAATATTATACTGATGTCCAGCAAGCACAATAAAAGGAGCAAAAATATAAGAATTATGATGAAAAAATAAAAATGTTTATAGATGACATGATTATATTCATGGAAATTCTAAAATGCTGCAGAGAAACATTATTAGACTATGTAAATTTGCAAGGTTGATGGATGTAAGATCAATATCTAAAAATCAATTGTATTTCTATGGGTATAGCAAAAAATAATCAGACACTGAAATTTTTAAAAGATAACAATACCACTCACAATAGGATGGAAACTTCAATACTTGGAATAATTCTAATAAAAATATTCAAGATCCCCCAAACTGTTAAAGGTTACTGAGAGAAGTTAAAAGCAAACCTAAATAAATGCTCTTGGACTGGACCACTTACAATTAGTGAGAGTCAATTCATCCCAAACTGAGCTCTAAATCTGATGAAATTCCAAGTAGATTCAGAATTTCAGAACAGAGTTTCTTTTGTAGAAATTGAAACACTGCTTTTATGGTATACATGGGACTACAAAGGAACATCAACAGCCAAGAAAAGCTTGAACAAATTTGGAGAACTTACACACCAGATATCAAGACTTCCCATAAAACTAGAAGATTTGAGAGCCTAATATTGGTTCAAGAAGAGAAAAATCAACCAACAGAACAGAACAAAGATCTCAGACACAGACCCACACTTATGTGGTCACATGATTTATGCAAAGATGCCACTGATGCGAATGGAAAAAGGATAGCATTTTCAGTAAGTGGTCCTGGGTCGACTAGGTTTTTTTATTCTTATATCTAAACTCTCTAATCTACGTCCATAGTTCACCTGTGATCTCAAATACCCGGTACTGGAGAGGAGAGCTCATTCTGCTGGTCTAAATACTTCCGTATCTCACGGGCTCTCAGCATCTAATCATGACTCAGACCCGTCCCAACCTGGACTCTTCTCCAAGCCCCTCCTGGCTGATTCCTCAGTTCCTGATCTCTGTGAATGGTTCAGAGTAGTGTGTCAAATTTAAAATTCTGGAAAACTGCTTTTGCCTTTCGACAGTTATTTTCTCTCCCAGATCAATTATATTCTATCTTCAAAACAGGTCAGAATTGATGAACTTAGTCACATAAACAATGATTCAGTCTGGCCTTGGTCCTGGGGACTCCACCAGCATGGCCTCTGGGTGGCCAAAGGAAATCTTTCTCGGTTTTAAAAACCAACTCCACCACAGTATTGCCCTGTTTCCTTGATTCAAAGTTGCACATCTTCCAGTCCTAAAAACGATGCTAAAGTTAGGATGAAGCATATGATCCAAACTGAAAAAACTATATATATACAAAAAAATCCCCACTTTGCCTCTGTTTGTTTGCCTCCCACTCCCTCTGTTTGCAAACACAGGAGTAAGTCGTGCTATTGCTTATACCAGGAGGAACTGACGTTTAAATCTGGTAATTAATTCTCGCTTAAATGTCTTCCAAAAGACTGCACCATGATAAAACACAAAAAAGTTATTACACACACAGAAGACAGACTATCACTGCCAAGCAACATATACATGCACAGAGCACAGAATTTCACAGCTAGCAGAGGCACGTGGGACCGATCCATGGACCAAACAGAACCATCTTTCAGACACTGAAAACATTTCTATCTCGCTTCCAAGAGATGCTGTTTGACTTCCAGATATACAAAAGTGAATTAAGAGGTAAAGTATATCTTTAACCAAATAAGAAATACAGATAGAACGATATTCTTAAAGGCCCCCAAATTGCACTATTAATATAAAGGTATGTGAGTACATATGAAATGAGCGACATGCTACCATCATGCTGCCACACGTGATAATAAAAGGTTGACAGTTAATCGGAGCAGCCTCCAAATATGAAGACAGCTCAGCATGGATGAGATGCAGGAGAAAATGCAAAGTAAATGGACAAAGACACCATACCACGACTAAGTACAACTACTTCCAAGTGATTAAGTCTCTCATCTCCTCCACACCTTTCCTTTGGAAAAGCTGCTAACAGATCCATGGCTGACCAATAGATCAATGAAGGTTTGCAGAGGTTTTTCCCATTGGGAGTCCTCAAAAGCCAGAGCACCAAACGCCTGAATTCTAACAGACACATTTTTACCCCCAACAGAGCTGTCTCCTGCACTACCCAAACAGGAACATCCTTGAGATATTCTTATTCAAGCTGAGGAGTTGAAGACGCAAGATGTGCCATAAGGGGACCACTTCCCTCTTTCTGGCACTTTACCTTGGGACTGTCCCCACGGCATGGGGGTGACTTTGAGTAAGCAGAGCAGACCACACTTTAGGCCTAGTTTGGACTTGACACAATGTATATACACCATATCTCATCCTTCTATAGTGTAAACTGCCTGCCCAGCTGTCTGATGCAGTCATGGCTAAACTCTAAGGAAGGAATTTAGGAAGGTCTTTCCCAAACTCTGAGCATGATATAACTGCCAGTTTCCACCAGGGTCATCATAAACAAATAACAATTCCTAACGTCAGATTTTAACAGCAAACTCATCTTAAACTACCAACCCCACTCCATACTACAGAGTTAAAAATGGGGGGAAGGGAGAGTTAGGGAGTCTGGGATAGACACCTACACACTGCTGTATTTAAAATGGATAACTAACAAAGCGACTTCCCTGGTGGCACCATGGATAAGAATCCACCCGCCAATTCAGGGGACACAAGTTCGATCCCTAGTCCGAGAAGATTCCAGATGCTGGAAAGCAACTAAGCCCGGGCCACAACTACTGAGCCTGAGGGCCCTAGAGCTGGTGATCCAATAAGAAAAGCCACCTGGATGAGAAGCCCGTGCACTGCAATGAAGAGTACCTCTCACTCACCACAGCTAGAGAAAGCCCTTGCCTAGCAACAAAGACCCAGCACAACCAAAAATAATACCTAAGTTATTTTTTAAAATAAAATGGGTAACCAACAAGGACCTACTACAGAGCACAGGGAACTCTGCTCCATACGACATGGCAGCCTGGATGGGAGGGGAGTCTGGGGGAGAATGGATACATGGATATGTGCGGCTGAGTCCCTGCACTGTCCACCTGAAACCATCACATTATTACTCAGCTATATCTCAACACAGAATAAAAAGTTAAAAATAAATAAACAAACTACAGAGAGCACATGTGTGCTTCTGGGTTGCCAACACCCCTCCACTCCACGAGTTGCTCCAGTTCTTTTCAGGACTTAGATTTCATCTCTAGGCTTATTCTCAGGTTTTGAATAATGTATCAGCTGCTTCAACAAACACCATCTAGTCATCACTGTTTTTTAACTTACCTGGTCCAGTGACTTTTTACCAGAGGCATGAGGTTTCTGCAGAGTTCACAGCAAGGGCCTCCTTTCCAAGCATCTTTCCTGACCCTCCCTGGGTCAGACTCCCTAGCTGCCCTTTATAGCAGGAGGTCTGACACAGAACTCCTTCAGCCCCAGCTGAGGGTATGACTCAGCAATGAAAAACCTGCCTTTTTTTTCTTTTTCAAGGAGGCCAACTCTTTTGCAACACACACATGTCTTAAGTTGATCCATCAGATGCTACAAATTTCACTGAAACACAGATTAAACAGCTATGTTTCTTCATGAGCCGAGAGAGTCCTTTTTAGCCAAGACACCCCAAGACGGTACAGATGGGGAGATGGGACCTTCCCCAGAAGAGGTCCCACGGTTCAATTTGAAGGCCTCTGGAAGAACACAAGGAGGCCACAGGCATCCTGGGCTCCAGGCCACTGATAAGAAAAGACAGTCTCTCCTGGCCAAGCAGGAACTCTTCAAAAGCACGAAATTCTCCCAATTCTCCCAGGATTTCCCCTTTCCTATGCACAAAAGTTAAACATATCCATCGCCAAATACTCCCGTCCTAGAAGGCAGAGCGATTACAGCTCTGCTTTGACAGGGAGTCATCAAAGGTTGGGACCATTAGGGAGTCTGTTTTCCAAGCTCACTGCTGGCCCGGAGGAAGCCTGACACCAGCATCTGAAGCTCAAGGCAGCTGTTCACTTCTGGCTGAAGCTCAATGTAAACCTCGCAAATAGTGTGCTAGTGTGTACTCTCTCTCTTTGGTAAAATAATAATAATTTTGAAAAAAAATATCATAGTCACAAAAGCTCCAATCCAGTGTTTTCACCATGAAGCTTATCCTGTAGAACAGAGGAAACTGTGCTTTCCGAACAGAAGTCTGAGCCAAAAAGGCACCAACAGATTATTTCCAACACAGAAAGGCAATGAGACTGATAATTAGGCAAACTGAAAGTCAATGGCTAAATTAGTCATGAACAGATGTGAGAGTTGGACCATAAAGGCGGCTGAGCACCAAAGAACTAATGCTGTCAAACTGTGGTGTTGGAGAATACTCTTGAGAGCCCCGTGGACAGCAAGATCAAACCAGTCAATCCTGAAGGAAATCAGTCCTGAATATTCATTGGAAGGGCTGATGCCGAAGCTGAAGCTCTAATACTTTGGCTACCTGATGAGAAGAGTTCACTCACTGGAAAAGACCCTGATGCTGGGAAAGATTGAGTGCAAGAAGAGAAAGGGATTGACAGAGGATGAGACGGATGGATGGCATCACTGACTCAATGGACATGAGTTTGAGCAAATTCAAGGAGATAGCGAAGGATAGGAAAGCTTGGTGTACTGCGGTTCATGGAGTTGCAAAGAGTTGGACACAACTTTGGGACTAAACAACAAAACGAAGCAATTCCAGAGAATCACTGAATACTGATTTTCTCTGAAATACTGAAAGATGAAAAGCTAGCAATGAAGAATTTATTCTCAACAGAGGCCCATAACAGTTAAATTGATCAATATATTTCAATTTAGGAGTGATAATCAGACATCAGAAAACCTCCCTTCCACTCTGAAATGTTGGTCTGTAATAAAGATCTCACAGCGGCTCTGTTTTACTTATTATTTATTATTATGGAGCTGAGATTCACCTATAATGGTCAGTGTGTATGTCCCACATCAGCGTGTGTCCCCAAAGCCTGGCATGTCCTTCCTTCTCCACTTTCCTCATAATGGACCTCAATATGCATCAGGGTCAAATGTCAGCAGTGCTCTCAAAACAGTTCTTGTGTGGGGCAAAGTTCACATTTGTTATTATTTTAGTGTGTGTATTGAGACAGACCCACACACAGATCCGTAAGTCCAGGAGAAACGAAACACATTCCTTTGGACCTTCTTGGCCGAGACTTTTGGACTTTCTTGGGAAGTCAACAGACTTCCAGGACCAAAAGCAAGAATCTGGAGTTGGTTTATAAAACGCAAGCTAATAGAGTCCATAAACGAAGGGGTGGGGAGTTCCCTTCCCTCTGCGTCCTCTTAACTTTCATCTTCAGATTTACCATATTATTGCCAGAAAATCCTATCACATGCCGAGTTCCTACCTGCTACCCGACGAGAACCATGGGCAGTGCTGACCTCTGCCCCAAGCTCTCCATCTGACCCAACCACTCAGCTGAGCTCTAAGGACTAAGCAAAATTTCAAGGTCATGGGCTTGTTCTCTGTCTCTATAGGACTGAAATAAAATGCTGAACCACTTCATCCCTTAGCCCCTCCAATGCTCTAAAAAAATCACCCCATGGAAGGATTCTTTTATTTGCTAGGCAGGCCCAAGAACACAGTTTTTTGTAAAATGTGCGCCCTCATTTCAGGAAACAAGAATAATACAGACATGGGAAAAAATAGTCTACTATTCCATCACATCTACATGATAAAAAATACATTTGAGACACATTCATTCATACACATACACACACACACTCAAACACATTATATTGGGTTGACCAAATGTTCATTGAGGTTTTTGACCAAAAGTTCATTCATGCAATTATCTTAAATGACCTTTTTGGCCAACCAATATATATGTATATATCACTAGCACACATAGCCTTCTATGCACTTGACTCAGTAGCATTTGTAAGCATCCTCATATAATTTTCAAGTGTGAACCTGTCAGCCGCCCTCACCTTCCATTCAGAAGAGAGCCTAAGCAATGGTGGGAAGCAGTTCCCAGTCGGTTCTGTTTCTGATCACAAAGGATGCTTAGTAATTACTATTCACTGGCTAGCCTCAGAAAAGAAAACTATTGGGAAATCTTCACCATAAAACTATCTTCTCGCCCGCTAAACTAGCACTGGGAACACATCCCTGGTCACGCCCATGTGCTGCCCTTAACTCCAAGCCACCTTTCCCAGACACACTTGGGGTTACAGGGTGATGGGGTGAGAAACGGGGCCCAGCCCGACCCTTTGGGGTTCCTTGAGCCTCCATACCTGTGCTGGTGCTCCTGTAAGACTTGGTATATGCTGATAAGAAAAGTTTGGTTTTTAAAACTGCCCACAACACAGTCCTTGTAGATTCGGAACTCTGCAGCCGTCACCGCCTCACCCTCAGGAATCTGGGATAGGTTGAACTTGAACTCTTTGTGGTGTCGCTGGCGAGGGGAGAACTCCTTGTCGTACTCCACTATAGGATTAAACAAGAGAGAGTGACAGCTGTTGTTACTTGGCTGAGTGCCACAGGCTCACCTCGAGCAAGTCCCCCGTTTTCATTCATAAGAGGATTACCAGTTACCCATGGCTTCTGAGAGGGCGTTGGGGGTGGTGGAAGGAACCGTGGGCTAGGCAGCCAGGCTCAGACGAAAATCCTTCATTTTACTCAAGGATTAAATACAACGCTTAGATTCTATTTAAAGACTTTAAATAGCTTAATCAGGTCGCATGAAAGCAAGTTATTTAAACGCTTCGCTTCAGGGGTCCTCGTCTGCACAGGTGGGAGAATAGGGGCTTCCCAGAAGTTGCAGGACTTCAGAATCAGTGACTGGGACTTGCCTCTGCCGTCCACCCCCCACCCACCCCTCCCGGCCCCTCCTCTTCTTTTTGCCCTAGCCCCTCAGGTTGCTTCCTTCTCTCCTCACCAAGCAGCTGACAAGACCCAGGGCAGCCCTGAGCTGACCTTTGGTGGGGGTCCTGGTGGTTGGGGGTGCATTCTGCCTGGGTCTGAAGCTTTCAGGGTCTGCCATATTTTGCCTGATGGCTGGTGGAAATTTTTGTTGAGAGGCTTAGTGTGAAGCTTCGTAGAAAACACTGTTCTAACTGAAGTCCACTGCTTCCTTCTCCTGGAGGAAACTGGGGGCTGAATAACTCTGCGAGGAGGGACCCTCTGAGTTTGAAGCTGCCGGGATCTGCCTAACTTGTCTATGGAACCCAAGTACGAGGATAGAAACGCGGAAACACACCACCAACGGGGTGACGTGCTGCTGTCCAAGGCTTTCTTAAAAACTGGGAAAGGATCGAATCGACGAGTTTTTTCTTCCCCGTACTCTGGCTATTCCACATGGCTCGCTGGATCTCAATACCCCGACCAGGGATGGAGCTGAGCCCCTGCAGTGATAGAGCCAAATCCTAACCATGAGGTCACCGAGGAGCTGCCTGAAGGCTTTTTTAAAATGAAATCTTGCCCCTGCTTTAATAAAGCCAAACTACAGAAAACTACAAGCTACTGATTATCCTCCTTCGGAACTGGCCTTCAGATGTCCACACAGAGTCCAAGGGAGAGAAATGCTGTCAGCCTCATCGCTGTAGGAGAGAAAAACCAGCACCCCACTTCTCACCACAAAACCCAACTCTTCTCCCCTGAGCTCAGAAATGCTTCTCCCCTGCTGTTCCTGCCGGGTGTTTTTCTTTCTTAATGGCAACCACAGTAAGATCTCATGAGCAAATTAATCCTTGTTGGCAGAGTTTCTTCAGGGCTTGTGGGTAGGGAAAAAAAAAGTTTTTTGCCACCTCCAGTGGCCCACTTTCTCCCACGTGTGCTGTTCTCCATAATCACCAAGAAAAGCTTTGCAGATTTAGCGTCTTATAAAAAAGAAGAAAAAGCCAATAACTCTTTATGTGAGCTTGAGACCTCAATGGCATTGCAGAAGCTAGGGAAAGTTAAGCCATTCATCGGTATGAGATTTTCAAGAATTTCTGAAACTGCCATGTGACTGTGCAACAAATCTTTTAGTTTCAACTTATCCCTTTGGAAGGGTAAGAGGAGAGGGAAATGTTTAAAAAAACAAAAGGGTAAACTTTCACTTGTGTAAAGAGTTTGAATATAAGTACGAAAATCAACAACAAAAAAAGAAGGTCCAGACAGAAAGCAAGTCACCATTTAGCCTCAACAAGAGAACAGGTTTTTAAATTAGTGGCCAAGCATGAAAAGCACCATTGTCGGGGAGTTCATCCAAGGACACCCACACCTAATGGTGGATCACTTTTCTCTAAAGCTGATCTGCCTTTTCAGTTTGCTGTGTTATCATCAGTGGTTAAAAGGTGAACCGAATCTGATTTCCCAAAGAGACTTTCTAAAAAACAGTCACAGAGCTATTCTATAGGGCTTCTTGGGTTCTGAAATTTTAGTATCAAGAAATGAAAGCATATTCTTAAGATTCTTTCGAGAGAATGTGTAAGAATTCCTCAGAGAAGTCATTAATATAAACAACAGAAAAAACCATGAATGCAAAGCAAGGTACAAAGCAGTGACAAGGCATTTCAGTCAGGAAGAGCGACAGGGACAGACATTTCAACACGTGAGAAACGTTAGTCCTTAGAGAGGTATGCCACCCCCAGTAAGCCATACTTTCCTGCATTCACACCCTTGGGTGGTTGCGCTCCCCTGGGCTGGCTCTGTGAGCTTCTCTGGACCAACGAGAGGCAGCAACAGGGGTGTGGAGTGACTTCTGAGACCAACTCCTAAGTTTGACCTTCCTTCTGATTAGGTGTCTGGGGAGGCATGTCTGAGGCAAGATGGCTACCAGGTAAGAAGTCCCACCACTCTGAACCCCCTAGCTACCAGGAAGTCCAAGGTAACCTGGAGAGAGGCTGTGTCCAGGAAGTCCAAGGTAACCATGGAGAGAGGTTGTGTGGCGTATAAGGACATGGAAGGAGAAGGGCGGAGGGAGGAGTCCAGTCCGTGCCCAGCCTCCTCAGGGGTCCCCGGACGCAGCGTGGAGACGCCATCTTGGATGGCCGACGCCGGCTGACGGGACCAGCCCGCCCCCACCGGAAACCACGTGGCTGCACCTGCGCGGACGCCCTCCAGGGGGAGCCACCCGTCCGTCCTCGTCTCGTCGCGGGACTGAGAGAGATGACCACAGCCCCTTGTTCGGAGCCCTGTGTCTTGGGTGATTTGTTACAGGTACGAGGCAA
>SJXQ01003983.1:322188-351893 GCA_006408695.1 Aepyceros melampus | reverse complement strand
ACGGCCTTATAATGTTCATTTCCCCCGTTCTCCTCAACGTGACCCTGAAGGGCTCCGCTCCCTCCTGCTGTTTTTATCCTTCCTGGAGGACACCACGGTCTGCTCCGTCCCCCGGGAGTCTCTGCCTGCTGCCCGGCTCGGTGAAGCTCTCCCACCTGCACGTTTTATGCCCCTAGGGCCAACGCTACAGCACCTTCCTCAAGCTTCCTAGGAGACCTCAGCTACCGGCAACTGAAGTCTGCTTGGAACGCGCCTCTCTCCCCAGATCGTCTGCCCACAACTCAGTTTCCACAGCGCATTTGCTAATGTCTCATAGAGATGCAAGAAGTAAGAGCAGTTAAATCACTGCCTACAAGTGCGTTTGAAGACCACCATAGTAAAACAGTCCAGGATTCTTGCCTGGAGAATCCCAGGGACAGAGGAGCCTGGTGGGCTACTGTCCATGGAGTCACAGAGTGGGATACAACTAAAGCAGCTTAGCATGCACGCAAGGGTTCCAATGCCTTTCTCCCTTCAAGCTGTGTGAACTGGGCTCCTTAAACGTCGGGGTAAGAGACAGCCGAGCTGGGGATCCACTGCCTCCTGCCTCTTCGTCAGCCCCTGCCTCTGGCTTCTCAAAGGTGGTGCCATGTGTGGAATCCAGTGGAGTAGGAACCAGGAGTGTGGAGCACAGCGGGGAGCTCCCCAGAGGTTTTGAATTCCAGCTCCCCCTTATCTTACTCGGTGATTCTGAGCAAGATATTAGCCAAAGTTTCAGTTATCAGTTAAATGGGAAAAATAACATTCCTGAAGACTGAAAGAGTCCGTACAAAACAGTCAATGGTAGAGAAGTGCTCGGTAAATGTTCATTGTAAGCGTCATCAGCTGGTGCTATTGGAGACTGTAGGTCCCCTGAGCTGAGTGTAGGTAGACTTAGTCGTGAGCCTTCACACAGGGCTGATTAATGTTCCTCTAAATGAGCTTTTTAAATGGGAGCATATAATACATTCTCTGGAAAGGAAGGTGAGTGAAATCCCAGTCTTAATATCAGCCTTGGAGTTTGGCTGCTGAATACTGAGCTACATTCTCTGAGGCAACAATTCCTAGAATTTTTCATTTCAAGGACCCCTGAAAACACTTTTTTTTTTTTTTAACGGTAATGACCTTACCCAAGGGCATCTACTGTTTCTGTTTACCTTTTGTAAGGACAATAGAGCAAATAAGACAACCAACTGCAGCCTTTTAACGCTCTGATTTTGTTTTTAAAGGTCCTTTTAACACCAAATCGAGTAGGAAGGACAGAATTCAAGGATATACACAATCCTTGGAGCTGAATCAATTTAGCCTTATAGAACTCACTCTATTCTCTTTCCTTGTCTCAGATGAACACTAGTTGAAATTTCAGAGCAGCACCAGACCTCTGGCCAACAGATAGGGGCCGCAGCAGGAAAGAATAAATGTTACTGGGTTAAGATTCTAAATGTAAAATGTATAACATGCAAAAGTATGTTTATATATGTGAGTTTACAGAAGTAATGTATAATAACAAAGCACCAAGGAAACCAGCACCCAACTTAAAAACTGGAAGGAGATCAATATTTCTCTCAGAAGCCAACCCCCACCTCCACCCAAAAGGAACCTCGGGTCATGAACAGTGTCTGGCCGTCCCTTGCCTTTTAAAAATGAACAGTTTTACCCTCATATATGTGTATCAACAGATCACAGAGTAGTTAGTTTTTCTTTTACTCCTAAAGTCCTTCCTTTCAGAGACATGATGGGAGTTTTACAGACACCCAGGGAAAATATAGACAAGACCACAGCTAAGCATGAAAGCTATCCACGCAGGGGGATGGGGGTGGGGGTGGGTCCCCACTGCCCATTGGCTAGTGGTGTGCTGAATTTCTATGGGAATGGCATTTTTCTTACCATATGTTGGTGAGGATATGGAGAAAGTAAAACCCCTGTGCACTGCACTCCTGGTAGGAATGTAAAATGGTGCAACTGCTGTGGGAAAAAAAGGTTCCTCAAAAAAAAAAAGAACAGAATTATCATATGATTATCCAGGATTCCACTTTGGGCTATGTGGGGACATCCAAAGGAATCAACAGGGAATCAAACGGCAGGAACTCCAACAGATGTTTGTACACCATGTTCATAGCAGCATTATTCACAGCGGCCAAAAAAATAGGAACAAACCAATATCCACCATGGAAGGATAAACAAAATGTGGTCCTCCATACACACAACGGAGTACTAATTCAGCCATCAGAGTAGACATTCTGAAACATGCTACCACAGGGATAAACCTTGAGGACATTTTGCTAAGTGAAATAAGACAGTACGAAGGGACAAATAGGATTCCACTTATGTGAGATACCCAGAGTAATCACTCCTTGCCAGGTGATTCAATAGTATATAATCTGCCTGCGATGCAGGAGATGTGGGTTCCATCTCTGGGTCAGGAAGATCCCCGGAGAAGGAAATGCCAACCCGTTCTAGTCTTCCTGCCTGTAAAATCACATGGACAGAGGCGCCTGGCAGGCTAGTTAAGTGTTTAATGGGGCCAAGTTAGTGTTTAATGGGCCCCTGGGTTCAGTTGGGAAAGATCAAAAGGTTCTGGAGATGATGGTGGTTGATTGCTGCTCAGCAATGTGAATATACTTAAAGTCATAGAACTTGTACAGTAAAATAGCTAAAGTGGTACATTTTATGTTTTGTGTATATTACAATAAAAGAAATTAAAAGTGGACATTTTCTTTCTTTTTGATCATGCAGCTTGCAGAATCTAAATTTCCCAACCACAGATTGCACTCTGCGACACAGCATTGAAGTGCCTAATCCTAATCCCTAGACTACCAGGGAACTTCCCACAAAAGTAGGCATTTTCTTACACAATCGCAATGTATGATCACAGCTCAGTTAAAATAATTCTTCACTGTCCTCCTACACCAAGTCCATCATTAATTTCCTCAAATGCCTCAAAAACTGTCTTTATACAGTGGATTTACTGAAATTAGGAGCTAAATAAGGTCCATTCCTCTCACTTGGTTAAATTGTCTCTTGAGTCTCTTCTCAACTAGCAAACCAGAATAGAAAGAACTCCGTGAATCCAATAAGGAGTCTGTGTAAAAGCCTACACTAACAACTGTCTTCATGGTGATACACTAGAATCACTTCCTTTAAAACCAAGAAGAAAGGGAGGATGCTCATTTCTGTTTTATGCTGGAGTCCAGCCCAGTGCTGCTCAAGCTACACAACAGGGAAGGAAGAGACACGTTACAAACTGTGGACCTTAAAAGAAAGTTCAGCAAACTGCCTCCTTGACCATCTCAGTGAGCTACAGCTGCTATAACAAAAACACAACAGATCGGGTAGCTTAGATGGCAAACCTCTCTCTCTCATAGTTCTGGAAACCAGAGAGCAGGGTACCAGCAGGGCTGGTCTTGCTGAAGGTCCTGTCCCTTCCCAGTTATGTCCTCACATAGCCTCTCGGAGCAGGCAGGCAGAGGAACAGACTGTGAGCTCTCATCTTTTATAAGGACACTAATTCTGTCCCGGGGCTCCACCCTCATGACCTCACGTAGACCTAATACCTTCCAAAGGCCCCACTTCCTTATACTGTATCACTGGGGATAAGGGTTTCTACAGTATAAATTCTGGGGGCACAAACACAGCCCATGACATTGACCTGACGGTATCACGTGGTATTCTGCTACCATTCCAATTTATGATTTGAAAATTTGGCATTCGTGTTCCTACGTGACTCTGATGATGGTCTCATCTCATGATGTTGTTTAATTTCAAGTTATGCTTGCTCTTGGAACAAGCTGGAGAACGTTCATTCTCTTTCAAGAAATGATCTCTTCCTGGAAAGGGTGGGAAACTTATTGGTAGCATCTGATCCTGGTGTTTTCCTTTGGTGAACATTTTTAATTATTCATTTTCCTTTAAACATATCTTTCCTTTAAACAAGCTATCTTTTTTCTTTCTTCAAGTCAGTGTGTATTTTCTAAAGGTTTGTCAAATTTATTGCCAGAAAGTTTTCCAAAGTATTCTGCAGAGATTAAATAATATTGTTTATTTGTGGATTCTGTTTTTCTTGACTCATCCACTGAAGGTTATCGTCTTTTTCTCACGACCTGCTTAACTTGATGAAAAGATATTTTAATATAAGTATCTTCTGAATATCATCCCACAAAATCTGAATTATGTCCACTAAAGTTGTCTAGAGAAAAATAAAGACACCAGCTGCAAATATAAAAGAAGAAAGAGGGAGAGAAAAGATTGGAGTAATCTATTTAATACATTTAAGAGTATCACAAATTCATAGCTTTCTCACTAACTGGACTCATTCAATGGTTAATTCATATGGCTTAGTTAACGGAATTACAACTGACCCTTGAACAACTGGGGGGTTAATCCGAGTGTGACTTGTAGCTGGTGCTCCATAGTCTCAGTTTCTCCAAATCCTCAGCTTCAGCCAACCATGCACCGTGCAGTGTGTGGTATTTGCTACTGAAAAAAATCCCCACGTAAGTGGATCCACAATTTAAACCCCCATTGTTCAAGGTCAATCATACGTTCATTCCACAATAAATTCTACGTTTTCCAAATGCTTAATGCTTCCCCTTTAGACCAAACTTGAAACACCAGAAACCCCCTTTTTAAAAATTACCATTCCATTGACAACAAAAATCATCTTTTCATGCTATGGCACAAGTTGATTTCATTTTAGGTGACACAAAGTTCTAGCTAGTTTTCCATGAGTTGTAACAATGGTGGCCTTTTGACATTTCGGTGATAAGCTTCCAACCTTAAGTGGTCATAGAGACACTGAGCTAAACTCTCCAACTCAATTTTTAACTGCAGCCCCATGACCCTTTACCCTCCGGGATTCACCAAATATTTCAAAGTATTTGTATTTGTGTTCTCTGAACTGACACTCCTATAAATAGAAATCAAGAAGAAGCTGTTTTCCTGGCTGTCATGCTCTATGTTCTAAGTGACATTTTCCCCCTAAATTTCACTTAAAAAAATAATTACAGATTGACAAGTGGTTGCAAAAATAGGGTACATTAAAAAAAGGGAGAGAGATCCCACATAATATCTTGTATGACTAAGAACAACAACAAATCAGGAAAACTGACACTGCAAGTTAGTATTGAGCAAGACTGCTGATTTCACCAGCTTTTACCTGAACTTTCAGAGGATGTATGTATGTTATGATTCTATGACCACCACCAAAATCCAGATCAAGTCACCATAAAGGACTTCCCAAGGCTGCCCTTGGATTCCAAATAAGTTTTAAAGATCAGACTCAGTACATATATTATAAAGAGCTCTAGGACCAAAATTAGTGGCTACGTATCATCATTAGCCATAAGGGTTAACCAAGTCACTTTTCATTTTGAAAACCTCATTTTAGAACTTCTCCTCCACTTGCCCCCCAGACGCTCACATCACTTTAGACTGGGAAGATGTTCAACAGCTATAACCACGCACATCTTACAGTGGAAACAAGACCCAGACCTCAGCTAACAAGAGAGGGCACACTTGGGCTCCTGATAAATACAGGTCACAAGGACAGAGTTAAACTGAACAGCGGCAGCCTTATCGAGTCCTAAGGAGAGCAAAGAACCACGTTTTTGCCTAAGGACTGCTATAAAGAAGCAATGAGACTATGTTTAGTAAACACCAGTATACATAATATGCATTTTTTTCATAGATAAATTGGTGGTCTTCAGTCAAAAGTGTTCTTCCGGTGGCTCAAGTGATAAAGAATCTGCCTGCAGTGCAGGAGTCACAGGAGATGCGGGTTCGATCCCTGGGTCAGGAAGATTCCCTGGAGCAGGAAATGGCAACCCACTCCAGTATTCTTGCCTGGAAAATCCCATGGGCAGAGGAGTCTGGTGGGCTGCAGTCCATGGGGTTGCAGAGAGTCGGACACGACTGAGCACACACTCACTCACTCAGTCAAAACAAACCAATGGGCCAGCCCAAAGAGAAAAATCCGCTCTGCCACACCTCTGGTTTCAATGGCACAGCAGTATCGGGTGGAACGTCCTCACTGTGGCCGAGGAGAGGAGTTTAGGTCTGTATTGATCGGATCAGAGTCATCCTGTCTTCCTGGATGGCCTGGCATCTCCAGTCACTTCATGTCCGTGTTCTTGCTGTGCTACAGCTTCACAACCACACCGTGAGCTGTGCTTCCTTTGATTGCTTCTGCTGGGCTGACACTGGACTTCAGTTTTCTTTGAGATGACTCTTACACGGATATTATGTTAGTCCTTCTCGTTCTAACTTCTGCATTTCTTTTTAAAAATTTTATTTATGTATCTAGTTATTTTTGGTGGCACTGGGCCTTTGTTGTTGCATGCGGGCTTCTCTGGTTGCAGAGAGTGGAAGGCTGTGCTTGAGTCGCGGTATGCAGGCTTCTCATCGTGGCGGCTTCTCGTTTCAGCTCTCAGGGTCAGTAGTTGTGGCACAGAGGCTTGGTTGCTCTGCAGCATGTGGGATCTTCTCAGATCAAGGATCGAACCTGTGTCCCCTGCATGGCAAGGCAGACTCTTAACCACTGGACCACCAGGGAAGCCCCTAATTCCTGCGCTTCTTAAAACCGCACATTTATGTCTTATCTCCTCATCTCTGGGCTGAATCATCTCTTCAGATCTATCTACAAGTTCACCAATTCTCTCTTGAGTATTTGATGTATAGTTTAAACCATCTATTAGTTTGACCTTTAACGATTTTTAAAAACCTTTCCAATAGCTGTGGTCATGGTTGCTGTGTGGTCCACTCTGTCCTTTTTGGTTGTCCTTTATCATTGTTATACATTATACAAGTTTCCTTTTTTGTATTTCCTATACAGACGTCTTCCCTTTGCTAACTTGGTTTTTCTTTTCTAAAACGTGAAACCCTTGAGAGGGTTGAATCCTCATTGTCTTCCCATCCTTCCAATGACTCTCCTTTTGCTGGTTTTACTTTCTTGGGTGTTTGGAAATTTTAAGGTAATTTTTTTAAAATTGAAATTCATCCCAAATGTTTAAATTGGAGTTGCTTTCATTTAAGAAAAAAAAAAAAAAAGTATGTTCGCTTCTAAGAGGAACACGACCAAGCTAGAATCAGTGATCTCTTCTAGAAGCTTAGGGGGCCTTGGCTTCACTTGGGACCCTCAGGACGACTCCCCCACCTTGGCCTGGACCCCGAGCTGGTCTCATGATCTGAGTGGCGCTGGAATTTGCACTCCCAGACACCCCGCTTTTTGTTTGTTTGCTCACAGTAACAAGCCCGAGGGAGCCTCCATGATGTCCCAGAGTCCCTGACATTCTTGCTGGAGACATACTTGCCTCTGTTTATCCTGGACCTAGTCATCTGTTAGCAGGAGGGCCTTACGAATGATCTAGCTTGCAACCCTTCCAGAATCTGGAGCCTTTATCTTTTGTGTCTGAAAAATAACATTTGGGACACATTCCTCTCCATTCCGAAAGACATTATAAAACCCGCCTGATGTTTGAAGCCTCTCCCAGCACCGCCATACACATCATCTCATCTGCTTCTCTGAACAGTCCCAGCGGGCAGGCAGAGCACACACGATCACCAGTTATCAACAGGACTCAGAGGCCATGCAGAGGCTTCCCGACGCAGCTCACTTTTAGGACTGCAGTCAGGGCTTTATGCGGATGCCGCCCACCCGTCATCTCCAGCCCAGCGCTCGCCCTCAGGGTCCATGTCACCATCCAGCACCACCCCTCCTGTGCCTGAAGCCCCGCATGCACAAAAGGAGACTCACTGACTCCCCAGTGAAGCTGCCCAGCTTTACCTCTGTCCAGCCAGCCAGACCCACTGGCCAATCAATTGCCGGCTCGTGTGGATTGCACCTTCTATGACTGCGCTGAAGCCACGTGCAGTTCATTAAATGTGAAGTGATTAAAGTGGAAAATGTAGTTCCTCAGGCCCACCAGCTGCATTAGGAGTGTCCAGTGGCCACACTCAGCTGGCGGATACTGTATCAGAAAGCAGGTCAGGGAACAGGCCGTTGTCACAGCTAGTTCTCCTGGGCGGCATGCTTTCGAGGTCTCTCTGACCACCACTGACCCACCTGCTCCTCCTCGACCACTGACCCTGCACACCCTGGTCCCATCGTGGCTGCCAAGCTCCCCTGCTAGACCGTAAGCCTCTCAAGAGCAGGGTCCAGGACCATTCATCATCATACTCTCGGAGGGCACAAGAATGTCTGTCGAATGAATGTAGGAGCCAGGACCCAGGACTGGCCCTTGCTCTCTCCTGGGCACCAGTGTCCTCAACGGGCAAAAGGAGCCAGGGCAAGCGTGGCACCAGGCTTCACACCCCAGCCCCTGGGGTTTCTCCTCAAGCCCCAGGGCCATCCTCCAGAATGTGCAATGACTAAGTCGTGTCCGACTCTAACCTGGGGACCGACGACACATCTATCCAGGTTAATTTTTTTTGAAGCTGCAGCACGCTGGGGGCCTGAACACCAATTTTCATATTGCTTTGCACTCAGTGTTCAGGACGTGAACTCCAAGCATGTTAAATTTTAAAGCGCAAAGCAATTAATCGGCTCAAATTGCTTCAGTTACACTCAAGCCATATCACAAGGTCACCATGCGCAAGACAGACAGAATGGATTTTTAATCCCATCCTGAATTCAGACAAATAGACCTCAGACATTCTCTTTCTCTGGCTTTCATTCTTTTTCAAACTGAAGTGAAATTTGTGTAATAAGATGAACCACTTCAAGGTGGATAATTCAGTGGCATGAGTACCCTCAGAGTATTGTGGGATCACCATCACTAACATCAAAACACTTTCATCACCCCAAAAGAAAACCCACACCCATTAGGCAGCAGCTCCCCTTCCCACCACCTCAGATCCTGGCAACCCCCACTCTATGCCCCACCTCTCCAGATCTGCATATTATAAATGCTGTGTGAGAATGGAGTCGTGCAGCCCTTTGTGACTTGCTTCTTTCACTCCGCACCAGGTTTTCCAGGATCATCGGTCGTGTTAGAATGTATCAGTACTCCGTTCCTTTTTGTGGCCGTATAATACTCCACTGCGTGCAGTGGTTCATTATTGGTTCATTGCGGGAGGACAGGTGGGCTCCTTCCACCTTTTGCCTGTTGTGAACAGCACTTCTAAGAATGTGACTGCATATGGGTCTGAGTGCCTGTTTTCTATTATACACCTCTTTCATTCTCTTTGTTCTGCTTCTCTCCTTTTCAGCCACAGATTCCCCAGAGTTAACGCTGGAGAAATTAATAATTACCTATTAGGGTTTAAACACAGCCTGTCCCCAAAACTTGGGGAATTAGTCAAGGACCCTCCTCAGGACCAAGCTGGACAGGACATCTGAGCAGAGAGAGGCCATAGAATAACTGAGTGTGGAGTGAACACACACAGCCCTGTCTGTGCTCACAGGGGCCATGGGTTTGTATGTGTTCAAAGTAGGCTCACAATAAATGTCTGCTGACTCTGGTTATAAAGGCAGTTAGTCCAGGGGAGTTACAGGAGAGACCACAAGGAGGGAAAATAGAAGAAAAGGGCACTTCAGAGGCCAACAAAGTGGGAAGAGTGATGGGGGACTGAACATCAAGCTTTAAGGAGAGAGGAAGTGTCTCTCCAAAGCCATCCTGGGAAAGGTGAAAAGAGAGGGACCCTCGCCAAACAGCTATCATTTCCTCGTTCCAAAGTCAGGAGCTGGGAACATAGGAGAGAACACAGGACCAACAGGCGAGGCTGTGAGACCCACACCTGGCTCCCTTCTGGCCTGTCAACCGCTGTTTTCAATCTGCTGCATCTACAGAGCGGCCTAAACTCTGGAAACTACTACTTCTTTTTCACGTACTGGAACATCAATAACTCACTTACCAGACGGTATTACACCTGTGTTTACCGATTTGGTGACACCATGCATAGATGGAGAAGTAAATTCCATCCACAGGCAGGCAGAATTCAGACCCAAGGCACAAAGATGCTCAGACAGAGCCCGTGCTGTGGGCTCAGTCATGCCCGACTCTTTGCCACTCCATGGTCTGCAGCTCACCAGGCTTCTCTGTCCAAGGGATCCTCCAGGCAAGGATGCTAGAGCAGGTTGCCATTTCCTTCTCCTGGGGATCTTCCTGACCCAGGGATCGAACTCAAGTTTCTCAAACCTCTTGCATTGGCAGGCAGGTTCTTTACCACTGAACCATCTGGGAAGCAATGCCCAACAGGGATGTAAACACTAGAGGATACATCTTTTTTACTAAGACCAGGCCCATCAGGGATTCTCTTCACGCACACCCTTTCACGGCATATAAACGCCATCGCCTCCATCCCCTTCTGCAGAGAGAGCAAGAGTGTGAACAGTCCACTGAACAGAAAATCAGTCCTTAAATAACTGAGAAGTGAGCTACACGGGGCCAGCTTCTCTCGTTGGGTGGCAGCTTAAACAAACACTAAATCCTGCCTTTTTCCACAGTGGACTTCTGACCGTGACAATGGAGCTCTTTGGTTTTGATGAAACATTTGAGTCTTAAAGTTAAGAGTAACTGACAGGCCAGTTTCTCGCCCCGGTTCCCAGGGTGACCAGGGTTTCAGATTCCTGGTCAGTTACACTGCATCAGATGACCTGTTATTATCCACGGCCCAGCGTCGAGCGTGCCAAGCACAGGATCGGGAGAGAACTTTCTCAGGCTCCCATCCAAGCCCCAGGTGGTCTGACTGTGGGGGGCCACTGCACTCGACTTCCCCTCTTTACCCCAATGACACCCAAACCCTCAGCCACAGAGAAGAAAGCACAGGTGAGCTGGTAGTGAGGGTGGAAAGCCCCTGCAGCGTGCACCCACAGGGGCGTCTTGTTTTGTCACTTTCTGCGTCCTGAGTGCCTGACCAGCGCCTGCACAGAGCGGATGGCCAGTGCACCTTCTCTGCACGAGGGAACTACCCATGCAGAGGCGATGGGCCCCCTGCCCGGGCACCGGCGGGCCTAGCCTGGCCGCAGCAAGGGTCAGATACAAGAGCCCTTTCCGGTCAACCTAAGATGTGCAACTCTAACCCCCAGATGCGATCACAGCTGCCGCCTCCGAAACAAGGGAATGGAAAACCCCCCATGGAGTTCGAGGGGGTCCCCACAGCACGGCCAAGCCCTCTGAGCACAGGACACGGAAGAGGGCGGTTCTTTTCCTCACAAAGATAAAACCTCGATGGCCACATCCTCCCCTAAACACAACAAAACATTATCCTGGGCTGCTGTCGGTCCAGCCTTTCTCTTTCTGGGGGAAGCCCTCCTGGTCTCTCCTGAGCAACAGCGATGCCCATGTGTTTAGTCCTGATTGACTCCAAGACTTTATCAGCAATGCTTCCGACATTTAAACAACAACAGACACACTAAGGTTAAGCATTTGACTGTATGATTTGGAAGAAAGATAAAGCAGAAAATACCTACAAGAGGTTCAAAAGAGCGGGAAACACAGGGCTTTACTAGGGCTCTCCTCTCCCTGTTCTGGAAAAAAAAAAATCATGCAGCTCCTGGGGGTTAACCAGCTAATCCTTACCTGAACAACATAATGTCTCAGGCAGTTTTATTCATAAGAGTGAAACCGACTCCAGCCTACTACAGTGCCTTTAGTTCCCCAGAAATGACGACAATGGATAATATAAAGTCAGAAAGTCAGAAATGAGATGGGAAACACTCAAGTGTGACAGATTGGCGGTATGCACTCGTTCGTGTTTTTCATTTGGTTCTGATTTCCTCATTAACAAGTGGGGCAGGGAAAACATCTCCGGATGGAACTGGAAGCTCAGGTTCTCGTCCCCTCTTCCTGGAGCCCCACCCCTCAAAACCACCACCCTAGATGTGTTTGCCTGGCCGTAGTTTGTGTGTCTAATGCAGCCTTGTCATTTCACCTTGGGGCTGAGTTTAGGAAAAACCAGGCTGGAGGAGAAGATCCTTACCCAAGCATCACTCTGCGGGAAGGCAGGGGAAGGCAGAGGCACAATGCAGTGACAGCCAAAGGCTTCTCGGTGACCCTCCCTCTGTCTCCTAATTCAAAAGATTATCCTTCATGATTGGAGGACATTCTTTGCTGCGGCAATTCAGTTTTGCCTTCCTGAGAACACGTCGCAGAGCGGCTCCCAGTGTAGAGTTACTGATCTGCCTCCAGATTAGGTCCAAGCTAAACCGCTCACTTCACATTTTGTTTTCCCTGAAGCACAGCGGGTCCACAGGGTGGGGGAGCCCATGGGGCGGGCGGCTGCCTTGGCCACGTCACAAGATCTGGGTTCCTCTGGATCTCAGATCACAGACCGAGGAGATGAGCTAGCTAGCTTGGGAGAAGTGGGCCTGAGAAAGAAGTGAGGAGGGCCACAGGGCTCAGGAGGAATCACCGACTGCAGGCATCCCTGGAGTTCAGCTGGGTCAGGGGCTGTGACTGCCTTGGACCAAGTCCAGCCTCGCTCGGGCAGTGAGAGGATCCAAAGCTGTGGTTACCAGGACAAAATGAGACAGGAGAGAGGCAATGACTAGGAAGGAGGCTGCCTGGGGGTCCCCGGGGGCACCCCGCATACGTCAGGAAGGACAGCGCTAACAAAGGAATCCAGCAGGCAGTCGTGGAGTCTGGTTCCCATTTGACGGGCGGTTGCCCTGGACCCCACAGTGGTCCCAACACAGGAGGCGGGGCCCGCGAGCAGTGGTGCCACCAGTTGCTTCGCCTGGTTCACTCACATCAGTTCTCCCCTTACTTTTTCTCTTCCTGCCTGGTATTGGCAAAAACCAGACAAACCAAGTCCAAAGGAGCGTAAGAATGAGGACGGTTCAGTCCAGTCTCTCAGTCGTGTCTGACCCTGTGAACCAAGCCTCCCTGTCCATCACCAGCTCCCGGAGCCTGCTCAAGCTCATGTCCATCGAGTCGGTGATGCCATCCAACCATCGCATCCTCTGTCGTCCCCTTCTCCTCCCGCCTTCAATCTTTCCAAACATCATGGTCTCTTCTAGTGAGTCAGTTCTTTGCATCAGGTGGCCAAAATATTGGAGTTTCAGCTTCAGCATCAGTCCTTCCAATGAACACCCAGGACTGATTTCCTTTAGGATGGACTGGTTGGATCTCCTTGCAGTCCAAGGGACTCTCAAAAGAGTCTTCTCCAGCACCACAGTTCAGAAGCACTGAACAGTATGAAAAGAATGAGGACAAGTCACGAGTAACTATTCAAACCACCCTAGATCATCAGGACCTTTCCCTCAAAACCGGCCGCCAGAGCCTCCGGTGATGAGTGCAATCCATGGGCTGGGTTGTAACCTTTCTCTTTTTGAGCCTTCAAATGCTCCATGGAGGCAGTGAGGAGCCTAGCACAAAATAAGCCACGAATGAAGTAACTTGCCTTCCGGTTAACCCAGGCTGACAAGGGCATTTCCACTGCCCCTCCAGGCGGTGACCAACCTGGCCCATCCTGATGATGAGAAAGGCAGACGGACACACGGAAAGGCCTTCGCCACTCGGGAGGGCGAGAATAAGGGATGGCAGTGTGATACCAGGGTGGGAAGGGTTTGGCCTGGCTGGAAGAGAGCCGACAAGAAAGAGCAAAGGAAGCTGTCCTTTTATACCCCTTCGAGACCAGGAAGGAAGTCCACTCAACTGGGCTTAGAAACAGAGGTGGCCAGGGGGTCCCAAGGCTCCCTGAGTGTTCTGGAAGGATCTGCAGCCTCCGTGGCGTGGCCTCAGTTCACAGACACCAGAGTCCGCTCTGTCTCTGGAGTTCCCTTCGTCCTGCTCCTGGCTGGACCGCCTTGGCAGCGGGACTGCGCGTGTGTGCTCAGTCGTGTCTGACTCTTGTGACCCCGTGGACTGTAGCCCCTCAGGCTCCTCTGCCACGGGACTCTCCAGGCAAGAATACTGGCGTGGGCAGCCATCCCCTTCTCCAGGGGCATCTTCCTGACCCAGCGATTGAACCCGGGTCTCCTGCATTGGCGGGCAGTGGTGTTTTTTTTTTTTTTTTTACCACTGAACCACAGGGGAAGCTCTGTGAAAGGGACCAGGCAGGGTCAAAATGAGAAACCAGGACCAGAACTGCGGGGAGGAGGGCAACAGGAGGGTTGGGAATGACATTTCCTTCTCGTGGCCCTGCCTCAAACAAAATGTCATGAGGGAAGGATGAAAAGGGACCTGAAAGACGAATCTATAAATAAGAGGGCCACGGACCTACCGCTTGAGTTTGCCCGAGACTGAGGGGTTTTCTAGGACACGGACCTTTGAGGGCTAAAACCAGGATCGGCCCAGGCCAACATGGACGGCTGGTCATCATACTGCTTTGGGACATCTACTCCAGTAAACCTAGACTCTAGAAGTTACCTGGATTAGACATCACACGTGTCCACATGTGGGCACACTGTACTCACACACACCCCACCACACACACATGCCTTCCGGCTGTGCCTCTGCCCGTGTGTTCCTCACCACAGCTGGTCCCCTTCCTTCCCTCACTTTATGCTCCGGCCACTTCTCACAATTCCCTCTGTCATCATGAACACTGTTTCTTCCTCTAATGACTCATGTCCTCAGCTCTTTCCCTGCTAAGACACTGCATATCCCTCTCTGAAACTGGAAAAGAGCGTCTTGCCAATTTCAGGTATTTATTTTTTTTTATAAAAGGCAACATCAGCTCATTAAAAGGACTGCCTTTCCCCGGATTGTGACGGCCTTTTCCTTTTTTCAATATTATCAACATGTCTGCACATAACCTCTGACCCAGGTAGACCCTGACAGTTGCACGTGACCCTGAATTTCACAAGCAGCTCCACTTCCTGTTCACTCTGAGGACAAGGGACATGGAGCCAAATTCCAGGAGCCCAAGCTCTGGGTCCAACCAGTCCATCCTAAAGGAAATCAGTCCTAAACATTCATTGGAAGGACTGATGTTGAAGCTGAAACTCCAATCCTTTGGCCACCTGATGTGAAGAACTGACTCATTGGAAAAGACCCTGATGCTGGGGAAGATTGAAGGTGGGAGGAGAAGGGGACGACAGAGGATGAGATGGTTGGAAGGCATCACCGACTCAATGCACATGAGTTTGAGTAAACTCCGGGAGTTGGTGATGGACAGGGAGGCTTGGCGTGCTGCAGTCCATGGGGTGGCAAAAAGTCGGACATGATTGAGCAACTGAACTGAACTGAAGCTCTGGGTGGCACCTCCTTGTTTGAAGAGAAGAAAGTCAGGGCTCCACGCCCGCTGGGCGCACTTCCCTTTGGGGCTGGTCTGTGACTGGTGTTTAATCATAGACAGTGTCCATGAGAAAGGGAACCTTGAAAAGCTTCAGGTCATAGTGAAGACCAGTCAACAATGCACAGCTCACATCAAAGGTCAGTGACCGCCCACAGCTGCTGGCAACTTTGGGGGAAAACTCCCCAAATCAGAATCAGATTCATGAGTGATGGTTAACAAGCTAAAGAACATGATCATACAAGGAGCAATAAAGAATCCAAAATCTCTTTTTTCCCCAAATCCCCTTCATAAAATGTCCCCAAAGTATAAAACAAGCTTGATGTTGTCTCTCGTCTTACAAAAGCAATGTTTGGAACACTTTTTTATACTTCCACAGCAGTGAGATTAGGAAGACTGGACTAATTTGCACATATTTGCTTATTTTTGATCTTCGTGTTGCGTAAATTCTGAGAAAAATCAGCAGAACAAAATAGTCTAAGCCACGGATTTGGTCTATTACATGCTCTTAAAAAAAAAATTCGAGGAAAGAGTCCAATTACAAATGTGTTAAACAAACAACGTGTGGGCATGGAGACATGACCTAGCTGTGTTCACCTGTCAGCCCCGTAACGTGACCGGCTGCCCGTGACAGACAGGGCGGGCTGGTGAGTCACGGAGGGCACATGGCCTGGCGTTCCGGACTTCTGCTTCCGCACTTCTCAGCAGGATGGTTCCCAAAGCCCCTTCTTCCCAAGGCTGCGCTGCTTTTTATTTTATTTTTAGCTGGAGGATAATGACTTTACACTATCGTGATGGTTTCTGGTCTACATCAATGTGCAGCAGCCACAGGCACACACACGCTCCCCCTCCCCATCCCACCCCTCTGGGTCCCCACAGAGCAAGGCTCTGGGTTCCCTGCCTCATACAGCAACTTCCCACTGACTCTTTAAGAGGAGAGTGAAAAAGTTGGTTTAAAGCTCAACATTCAGAAAACGAAGATCATGGCATCTGGCCCCTTCACTTCATGGCAAATAGATGGGGAAACAGTAGAAACAGTGTCAGACTTTGTTTTTTGGGGCTCCAAAATCACTGCAGATGGTGACTGCAGCCATGAAATTAAAAGGCGCTTACTCCTTGGAAGAAAAGTTATGACCAACCTAGATAGTATATTCAAAAGCAGAGACATTACTTTGCTGACTAAGGTCCATCTAGTCAAGGCTATGGTTTTCCCTGTGGTCATGTATGGATGTGAGAGTTGGACTGTGAAGAAGGCTGAGCACAGAAGAATTGATGCTTTTGAACTTGGTGTTGGAGAAGACTCTTGAGAGTGCCTTGGACTGCAAGGGGATCCAACCAGTCCATTCTGAAGGATATCAACCCTGGGATTTCTTTGGAAGGAATGATGCTAAAACTGAAGCTCCAGTACTTTGGCCACCTCATGGGAAGAGCTGACTCATTGGAAAAGACCCTGATGCTGGGAGGGATTGGGGGCAGGAGGAGAAAGGAACGACAGAGGATGAGATGGCTGGATGGCATCACGGACTCAATGGACGTGAGTCTGAGTGAACTCCGGGAGTTGGTGATGGACAGGGAGGCCTGGCGTACTGCGATTCATGGGGTCACAAGGAGTCGGACACGACTAAGCGACTGAACTGAACTGAATGTGTGTTTCAATATTACTCTCTCAACCAAAATGCTCCAGGTCTAACACGACAGGAGAGGGTGGGGAAAACCAAGTATTCAAGTCAGCTGAAGGTTCAATAAAATTTTAAGAAACACTTGTAATTCAGCTTTAAAACATAAGGCAGGTTTTCTGCCTTAATAAACATACATCACTCCCTGATGACTGCGACTCCTGCATAACATCTATATTATTAGCTCCTACTGAGAAATAAAGTCAGAAGAAAATAATGCCTAGTTGAAAGAATCTCGAAGACACAGTACACACCTCTCACCCCTCACACACACACACAATATAAGAATCAAATGAGCTCATTCACACATGTAAAGAACACTCTGCAAATTGTCAAGTTCATGGGCAAGGCATCATTTTAAATTAGACTGAATGCTTCCTTGGCCAAGGACCTGCCTAGAAGCTCGTTTCTGCAGAGTGATAATCTTGGCTTTTTCTTTTTTTTAGTGAAGCATAGTTGGCTTACAATGCTGTTACTACAGCAAAATGATAAATATATGTGTGCTCAGCTGGTAAAGAATTGGCCTGCAATGTGGGAGACCCAGGTTCGATCCCTGGGTTGGAAAGATCCCCTGGAGAAGGGAAAAGCTACCCACTCCAGTATTCTGGCCTGGAGAGTTCCATGGACTGTATAGTCCATGGGGTCACAAAGAGTCAGACACGACTGAGCGGCTTTCACTTCATATATATTTTATACATAGATCCTTTTTCAGATTCTTTTCCCTCATAGGTTATTATAAAATATCAAGTGTAGTTCCCTATGCTAGATAGTGGGACCTTGTTCACTGTTTTATATATAGCAGTGTAATGTTTATATTAATCCTAAGCTCCTAATTTATCCCTCCTCTTTTTGAATTTCACTTTCTTTCCTCCGTAGAGTTCAATATAATAGATAATAGTGGTTAAATGAAGATCTGTTCTTAGTCACTGAAGTATTACCACAATAAAAGACCAATCAGCGAATAACCAGTATCAGAAATAGTAGAGGAATAAAGTTTTTGCATTCTATAGAACTTTCCTCTGATATCATAGCGAGTTTTCTTTTTTTAACCTAATATATAACTCCTCTAGGAAAACTGGGCATTAGGGGCAAAAAGTAAAGCTAAAAACAACCACCAACAAAACAGACTATACTCGAGCTAACACCCTTTAATAACACAATCAGTTCTTAAGAGCTTCATTAATTGGTCTACAATAAAGGTCAGCATGTGCAGAAAATATAATCTTTCCTAATCAGGCATTTTACTTTGGGCCAGAATCCAAAGTCATATACCAGTGGGAAACGCACAGGTTTCTGTAGTCAGACAGATCTGGGTTGAAATTCCAGCTCTACCACTTACTGATGTGTGACCCTGAAGAGTTATCTGACCTCTAAATTTCTTACTTACCTTTAAAATGGGGAGGACATTTATTCTGGTGACGGTGGTGAGGACTCACCTGAAGGATGCAGGTGTCACACAAATGTTAACACTGTCCCCTTCCTCACCTCTTCCACTTATTCTTCCCCTCTTTTTAAAAAAACAAATCTATTTTTAATTGGAGGATAATCGCTTTACAGTGCTGTGTTGGTTCCTGCCATACATCAGCATGAATCAGCCCCCCTCCTAACCTCCCACCCCGCTAGGTTGTCCCAGAGCCCTGGGCTGAGCTCCCCGAGTTATATAGCAATGCCCCATTAGCTGTCTATTTTACATATGATTATTCTTCCCTGTTCTCTTCCTTTCTCAAAACACCCTTCAGGAAAACATGTACACAAGCCCCTTGAGCATCCTACTAACCAATGACTTTGCAACCAAGAGGGCAGGACTTCTGTAGGCCCTCACTGTGGGAGATGTTTAAGGTAAAAGCACCCTCTCTCTCTTCCCAAATGTCTCAGATTCTGACTGCAGCCACTCGGCCGACAAACACAGCTTAAGCGACGTTGATGCACAAATATTAACAAATGCCCTGACAACCATAAAGTTTGGTTGGCTTCCCTGGTAGCTCAGAAAGTAAAGAATCTGCTTGCAATGTAGGAGACCGGGGTTCGATCCCTGGGTCGGGAAGATCCCCTGGAGAAGGGAATGGCAACCCACTCTGGTACTCCTGCCTGGGAAATCCCATGGACAGAGGAGCCTGGGGGGCTATAGTCCACAGGGTTGCAAAGAGTTGGACACGACTAAGAGACCAACACGTTCACTTTCACAGAACTACTATTTCTACGCTACTATGCTCTATTTCCTCTTATTCTTTTTGGATAAATGGGTTGTGTTGGGAAATCCAGCAACTGGAAAGACAAAGGAAGATGCTGATACTAAGCACATCTTTGTTGTGCAATGCTCATGATTAATTATAATGCGAATGAATGTTACCATTTTCCTCCATTCTTAAAGATCTCACTATAGTACTATTTTTTAAAATTTAGTATTAATTTATAACTATATGACCATTCTCCAATCATATTCACCTTTGAAACACTTCACTGCAGTTTAATTTCAAACAAGACTATGGCATTGCTATTCTCATTATTCATTCTTAGCAGCAAAAGCAATAATAGCAGCATTTTACTGAACACCTATTAGGTGTCAAGTAGAGAGGGGCATCTGCAAATATCTAATTCATTTTTTGCAACTACGAAACAGTGACAGACTTTATTTTCTTGGGCTCCAAAATCATGACTGCAGCCATGAAATTAAAAGGTGTGTTCTCCTTGGAAGAAAAACTATGACAATCTTAGACAGTGCATTAAAAAGCAGGGACATGACCTTGCCAACAAAGGTCCATATAGTCAAAGCTATGGTTTTTCTAGTAGTCATGTACAGATGTGAGAGCTGGACCATAAAGAAAGCTGAGTGCCTAAGAACTGATGCTTCTGAACTGTGGTGCTGGAGAAGACTCTTGAGAGTCCCGTGGACTGCAAGGAGATCCAACCAGTTCATCCTAAAGGAAATCAGTCCTGAGTATTCATTAGAAGGACGATGCTGAAGCTCCAATACTTTGGCCACCTGATGTGAAGAGCCAATAAACTGAAAAAGACTCCGATGCCAAGAAAGATTGAGGGCAGGAGGAGAAGGGGGTGACAGAAGATGAGATGGTTGCATGGCATCACTGATTCAATGGACATGAGTTTGAGCAAGCTCCAGGAGATAGTGAAGGACAGGGAAGCCTAGCGTGCTGCTAATCATGGGGTCGCAAAGAGTCGGACACGACTTAGCAATGGAACAGCAACAGCAATATCATTCTTATTTACTGATGAGAAACCTGCCCAGATTCCCAAAGCTTATCAGTGTCAAAGCCAGAATTTCAGTCCACATAAAATTTTTTAACCACAGTCCATGCTTTTAGCCTCTCTGCTATTCTGCATGCACGCAGGTAGTTGCCACTCATCCAACATTATCCCCACATCCATCAGTTATCAGTGTTTTGGTACCACAGCTTCCAGGAAGGACTGGGAGTAAAGGCTCTGATTACTTGGCCAGAGAATCCACAGGTGATCCCTTGATTAAATCCCAGGAGCTCTTGGTCTTATCAGGAGAGAAAAGCCCCAAGAAAGGAAAGAACGCATCATATTGCAATAGGTAACTTAGAAGCTTGGCTTCACATAATCTGAGTATCTTGAAAAATATTTAAATGAACTCATTTTACGTCCCAAACAGGTTCACCGAGATGGGACACTGTGGTTGCTGCCAGCTGAGGGCACTAGGGCATCAAGTGGCATCCACGTGTCTCCGCCCAATGGCCCGAGGAAAGAGAGCAACGAGAGAAGATGGGGAGAGAAGCTCCCTGTAGTTGCTGCTGAAGAATTCCGCCTGCAAGTGTGTGTGCTCAATCATGTCCGACTTTGAGACTCCACGGACTGAAGTCCATGAGGCTCCTCTGTCCATGGGATTACCAGGCAAGAATACTAGAGTGGGTTGCCATTCCCTCCTTCAGGGGACCTTCCCAACCCAGAGACAAAACCCACATCTCTTGCGTCTCCTGCACTGGCAGGTGGATTCTTACTACTGCGCCACCCTAAGCCACAAAGAATTCAGAGATGATGACAAAAGAGGATATGTGTGCTTTATGTGAAAGGATAAAAAAAAAATCTGAAATACAACTGAAGAACAGCAGAAGGTGGTGAAAGACAAAGAAATGAGGAACACAAGAAATATCTTAAGGACAAAAAAAAAAAAAAGTTAAGCACTTTTGGCCTTTGGCAGGAGTAGGCAAATGCCTAAATCTCCTAAATCCCCAGGACTGAAAATAGGAGGAGATATCAAGCCATGATTATATTACCAATCAAAAGGATTTTGCAGATGTAGTTAAGGCTTCCCTGGTGGATCAGTTGGTAGAGAATCCATCTGCAATTCAAGAGACTGCCTTTAATGCAGGAGATGCAGTTTTGATCCGTGGGTCAGGAGGATCCTCTGGAGAAGGAAATGACAACCAGCTCCAGGATTCTTGCCTGGGAAAATCCCATGAACAGTGGAACCTGGGGAACTACAGTCCATGGGGCCGTAGAGTCAGACACGACTTGACTGCTGCTGCTGCTAAGTCGCTTCAGTCGTGTCTGACTCTGTGCGACCCCATAGACAGCAGCCCACCAGGCTCCTCCGTCCCTGGGATCCTCCAGGCAAGAACACTGGAGTGGGTTGCCATTTCCTTCTCCAATGCATGAAAGTGAAAAGTGAAAGTGAAGTCTCTCAGTCATGTCCAACTCTTAGCGACCCCATGGACTGCAGCCTACCAGGCTCCTCCATCCATGGGATTTTCCAGACAAGAGTATTGGAGTGGGTTGCCATCGCCTTCTCTGATGACTTGACTAAACCACCACTAATCAGTTGGTTTAAAGTTAATCAAGATGAAGACTATTGTCCACATGGGCCTAATCTAGGCCCAGGAGCCGTTTAAAGGCAAAGTTTTCTCCAACTGGTGGCAAAAGATGAAATGAGAGTAACTCCTGGCAGGATGTCATTATCGGCTCTAAAAATGGAGGGAAAGACAGTCTGTTGAGGCTTCTAGAATCCAGAGTAGCCCTGCTGACAGCAAGCAAGAAAATGGGGGCCTCAGTCCTACAACCACAAGGAAACACCTTCTTCCCAAAACCTTGACAAGCTTCAAGGTAGATGCTTCTCCAAGAGTTCTCATAGAAGAAACCAGATTGACCAATATTTTCATTTCAGTCTTAAGAGACCCTAAACAGAGAGGCCAGCCAAGAGCCCCAGATTTATGATCTACAGAACAATGAGCTAACAAGCGGATGTTGTTTTAAGCCCCTAAATGTGTGATAATTGGTTATACGGCAGCAGAGATAGTGGGAAGACAGAGGAGCCTGGTGGGCTATAGTCCATGAGGTCGTAGAGAGTCAGACACGACCCAGCAACAGCAGCAAGCAGCAGAACACTGGCTGACTTGGGTTCAAATCTTAGCTCTTGTCCTTTCTACAATTTGTGACCTTGGGCAAGTTATTCGAGCTCTTTGCTTCCCCATCTGTAAATGGAGAAGATGAAACACAGTCCAGAAAGTCGGTGGGAGGACAGGATTAGCTGCCCGGTCCTGTTCTGGGAGGAAGAATCAGAACAGCAGGATGTCCCTGAGGCTTCCCTGGTGCCTCAGAGGGTAAAGCATCTGCCTTCAACGCAGGAGACCTGAGTTTGATCCCTGGGTTGGGAAGATTCCCTGGAGAAGGAAATGGCAATGCACTCCAGTACCCCTGCCTGGAAAATCCCACGGACAGAGGAGCCTGGGGGGCTACAGCCCATGGAGTGTAGCCCCCACGGGGTCGCAGAGTTGGACACGAACTGTCCAACTTCACTGTCACTTTCTTTCCCCCACAATGGCCACCAGGTGGCCAAACAAGAACATGAACAGCTGGGCTTTTGCTCTGAGCCGCAGCTGGATCAGGGGAGGGGGGCAGAGAGGGCGGCATGGAAGTGAGGCGTGAAGGACGGACCGGCTATTCACAACTACTGACTATTCATTCACAACTCAGGTGCACAGAATCAAGGGGATCCCAAAGGTTAACTGAAGACAGATGCTATGGATAATGATGTACTTAAAACCATGTCATTCCAAATGTTGCCCGGAGAATCCCAGGGACAGGGGAGGCTGGTGGGCTGCCGTCTATGGGGTCTCCCAGAGACAGACACGACTGAAGTGACATAGCAGCAGCAGCATGCCCAATGTAGTGGAAGTAGTCTACAAAGTGAAATCATACATCAGGACAAAAATCAGTAAATAAGAAAGCCAGTGATGTACAGGTGCACGGTTGGGACTTCCCCGGTGGTCCAGGCGGTTAAGACTTTGCTTTACAATGCAGGGGGTGCGGGTTCGATCCCTGGTCAGTGGGCTAAGATCCCACGAGCCTCAGGGCCAAAAACCCCAAACCAAAACAGAAGCAAGATTGTAACAAATTCAAGACAGATTTTTTAAATGGTCCATGTAAAAAAAATTCTTTTAAAAAAATGTGTGGTATTAAGATCTTTTAACCACATCAAGGATGGTATTTGACCTTCTCAATGATCACTGAAAGTAAGTACAAGGGCAGTTACACCATTGCCAGGGAAATTTGCTGAGAAAAATGTGTAGACCTGGAAGAGAGTGCTCATGTGGGTGCTTACAAATGGGAGTGCATCACACTGAGAAATAATTGTTGAAAATACACCATAGACACACATTTCTTTCTCAATTTTTTGGGTGACTTTTGCGTATTTTAAATTCAATTTTAGTATTTTTCTTCATGATTTTTATAGATTCACGATAAAAGCAGCTTTTGATCTTATTTGTTGCTTGTTGTATTTGCAACAAATAAACCAAAGAGACAGTATCACTAAGGTATTTGTATAATTTTATCTTGACATATTTTAAATTTTTATGTAGTTTAACATATATTTCCTTATGTATAAGAAATGTGTATAAAACATATCTATACAGAATACAATTTCCTATCACTTTACTTAGGATGTATTTTTCCATCCAGGGACCCACTAAATAATTACCTTTATTTTCTTCCAGTTTGTAACAGCTTAATTTTTTTTTAAATTCCTGTTGGCTACTATTTACTATAGCTAAGACATGAAAACAGCTAAATGCCCATTGACAGATGAAGGGGTAAAGACGCGGTGTATGTACACTATGGAATATTACTCAGCAACAAAAAGGAACGAAGTAATGCCTTCTGCAGCAACGTGGATGCGCCTGAAGATCATCACACTAAGTGAAGCCAGAAAGGCAAACACTACACGATATCCCTTACACGTGGAATCTAAAAATAGACACAAATGAGCCTGTCTACAAAACAGAAGCTGACTCACGGGCATAGAGAACAGACTCCTGCCAAGAGGGGGAGGGTGTGGGCGAGGGAAGGATTGGGAGTTTGAGATTAGCGGATGCAAACCATTATAAATAGGATGGATAAGCAACAAGATCCTACCATATAGCACAGAGAACTATATTCCATATCCCATGATAAACCATAACAGAAAAGAACATAGACAAGAATGTCTATATGTATAACGGAATCACTTTGCTGTACAGCAGAAATTAACACAAAGTATATATCAACTATACTTCAATAAAAATTTTAAAAATAAGGTAAAATCTAAGAAAATGAAAAAACTTCCTGTTGCCTAAGACTGCTGAATTTCAAAATGCATCTGAGGTTCAGACCAGTGTTCATGGGAGCTGGTATGGATAGGGTTACTTCAGCAAAGAAAAGGAACTTTTTTCCAAGATTGAAAAAGTTTAGGTACTGAAAAGAAAAGGAACCTTTTCCCAAGACTGAAAAAGTTTAGATACTTGTTGTCTGGAGTCATTTCACTATTGGTCCTGAGAATAAGTAAAGAGATTCCCCATTTCTTCTCCCTAAAGTCCTCCCATTGTCTCCATCCAGTTGTAACGCAGCTCTATCAAAGTCTATCAAGTGTACCAAGCCATGATCTAACCCAGAACTACTAAGCCGATGCCAAGTTTGGAGTCTCGGCCCTTGGCCTGCTCCCCTGCCCTGTTCTCCTCACTTGAACACCTGCCTGTGTTTGCACAGAGCTCAGCAGAGGCACCGCCCTGCGCCCTCATAGCCATTTGGAGGGCAGCAATTTTCATACATATTTTTTCCCCACTTAGTTAGCAGTCTCAGTTGAAAAACAAACATGTAAGTATTTTCATCACTGGCGGCTTTTACAACCCAAAGAGAAAATTAGGTGCTTCCATCATAGAAGTTATCTGTAGAAAGACGTCTCATCTCTGCAGGAGTTTACCTGGAGAAGTGCAACCAAGGGCAGAGAGAAGGCATGTGAATTTATGTTAGAGAAACAATGAGGAGACCTGGAATCTATTAGGTCTAATTATACCCTGTGTTACAAGTTACAGAACAGAACACTACCCTGAACTTAGACCCTGTTTCAGGACGCTGAGTGCTTTATAAACAGCCTCCCAAATCATGCTGTCTCAGGTAAAGAAGGGGTCAGAAGGGGCTCTCCTGGAAATACTTCTCTCTAGGGGACACTTGCCCCATCAAAGGACCCATCCCCATGGCAACCAGTTACCAGGCCAACAGTGATGCCCGCAAGTCAGACCTTCCTCCCAAACCATCTTTTCCCATGTCCTCACCTGTGCCTGCTGTCTCCCTGTCCCATCATCTCATCCGTCAAGCAAGTGTCTCCCATTCCATGACACGGCACGTACGCCAAGTCTCAGCCCCCATGAACCCCCATGTCCACCTGACGCTGGCTCCAAGGCCTGCACCCTGGGGGCCCCCAGGTGCCCCACAGGGGAGCCAGGAGTGCGGGGCATCCAGGAGGGGATGTCCAGGCACAGGAGCGGAGTGAGGGCGGTAGACGGGCAGCATCGCTGCCACGATAACAGGGCGTCTGGAGGGTGTCGGGGCTGGGACACAGGGCAGCTGACACCACCCGAAGAGGACAGCAGTCCGCTTACCCACGGCCTTTGACACCATTTAGCACGAGCTGCATCGTCAACCAAATGGGACTCTTTAGCCACAAAGCATGAGCTTAACTGAGCTGAAAGTGTACTTTTCAAGTCCTCAACATGGCACTTCCCAATCAGAGGAAAAGTTACATCAGCTGGGGTGGGGTGGGGGGCCCTGCTTCAGACCCAGGGTTTCAAAGCAGCCTCGGGTCAGGTTAGAACTCCAGGCCCAGTGGTTGGACTCCACACGGTTGCTACCCCCATGGAATACACCAGAAGCCCATTTCATCTCAGAAACTCCATCCTCAAGAGTCACAGTTGGCCAAGGGGTGGCTCCTCTCATACACTCTGAGATTCCCCTTCTCACAAGAAGACATGTACTTTTGGAAGCAACTTAACTGTCCATAGACAGAGAATGGATATGGAAGATGTGGTACGTATACACAGTGGAATATTACCCGGTCATTAAAAGAGTGGAATAATGCCATCTGCAGCAGCAGGGATGGACCCAGAGAGTTATCAGCCAGAGCGAAGTCAGTCAGACAGAGAAGGACAAGTATATCACTCATATGTAGAACCTAAAAAAAGTATGTTAGAAATTCCCTGGTGGGACAGTGGTTAGGACTCTCCTCTCACTGCCGAGGGCCCAAGTTCAACCCCTGCCTGGGGAACCAAGATTCTGCAAGCCACAGAGTATGGTCCAAAAAATACAATAATTTAAAAAAAATTTTTTTAATGACACAAATCAATTTATATACAAAATATAAACAGACCCACAGACACAGAAAACAAACTATGGTTACCAAAGAGGAAAAGGTGGGGAGGGATAAATTAGGAGTTTAGGATTAACATATATACACTGCTGTATATAAAATAGAGAACCAATAAGGACCTGCTGTGTAGCATAGGGAACTCTACTCAGTATTTTGTAATAACTTACAAGGAGAAAGAACCTGAAAAAGCGCATGTGTGTATATATATATATGGTGGTGGTGGTGAAGTCGCTCAGTCGTGTCCGACTCTTTGCGACCCCGTGGACTGTAACCTACTAGGCTTCTCAGTCCATGGGATTCTCCAGGCAAGAATACTGGAGTGGATTGCCATTTCCTTCTCCAGAGGATCTTCTCAACCCCTTGAACCCGGATCTCCCACATTGGAGGCAGATGCTTTAACCTCTGAGCCATATATGTGTGTGTGTGTGTGTGTGTGTGTGTATGTTGGCTTAAACTCAACGTTCAAAAAACGAAGATCATGGCATCTGGTCCCATCACTTCATGGCAAATAGATGGGGAGACAGTGGAAACAGTGACAGACTTTATTTTCTTGGGCTCCAAAATCTCTGCAGATTTGGTGGCTGCAGCCATGAAGTTAAAAGAGGCTTACTTCTTGGAAAAAAAGCTATGATCAACCTAGACAGCATATTAAAAAGCAGAGACACTACTTTGCTGACAAAGGTCCATCTAGTCAAAGCTATGGTTTTTCCAGTAGTCATATATGGATGTAAGAGTTGGACCATAAAAAAAGCTGAGCTGAAGAATTGATGCTTTTGAACTGTGGTGTTGGAGAAGACTCTTGAGAGTCCATTGGACTGCAAGATCAAACCAGTTCATCCTAAAGGAAATCAACTCTGAATGTTTATTGGAAGGATTGATGCTGAGGCTCCAATACTTTGGCCACCTGATGCATAGAACTGACTCATTAGAAAAAACCTTGATGTGGAAAAGATTGTAGGCAGGAGGAGAAGGGGATGACAGAGGATGAGATGGTTGGATGGCATCACCGACTCAATGGACATGAGTTTGAGCAAGGTCTGGGAGTTGGTGATGGACAGGGAGGCCTGGAGTGCTGCAGTCCTTGGGGTCCCAAAGAGTCACACATGACTGAGGGACTGAACTGAACTAATATATATGTGTGTGTAACTGAATTACTTTGCTGTACACCTGAAATATAACATTGTAAATCAACTAAACCTCAATTAAAACAAAAATCAAACTTTTTTTAAAAAAGATACACATGCTTTACACGTTTAGGAAAATACAACGAGGGACACTATTACACAGAATGAATCCTTTGGAAAATACCCTAACAGTTAATTTTCACACTTTGCAAGTCTCCACTGTGTAGCCCTCGAGGAAGAAAGATCTAAGACAGAAGGAAACACGGTGTGCTACTCCAGAGTGGTGACTTTCTATTTCTTTACTGTGTCGGGCATTAAGTTCAGCACAGAGGCCAGAACCCAGTCGGTGCTCGGACACGTTTGGGGCAGTGGAGCAGCCACCCTGAGGGGGCGATGAGGCCCCTGTGCTTGGCAACTACCCAGCTGCCTCTAAAGCCTTGGGATGGCCGCTTGAGCTCAGCTTCCTGTTCTCATCTGTACATTTAGGCGACTGAGCTGAACTTCCTGAATGCCCCTTGGGGCTTTAGGAATTCCAAGATTCTTTGAAGCTGGCGGTCACATAACTTGAGCAGCACCATTTTATTATTGATGGATAAGATGAGCCACTTGGCAAAAAGAAAATGTCTCATTCTTCATGGAGCCAGATAAATATATATTTTAATCTATTTTTCCCTATCAGTTCAGTTGCTCAGTCGTGTCCAACTCTTTGCGACCCCCATGGACTGCAGCACGCCAAGCCTCCCTGTCCATCACCATTTCCCAGAATTTACTCAAACTCATGTTCACTGAGTCAGTGATGCCATCCAACCATCTCATCCTCTGTCATCCCCTTCTCCTTCTGCCTTCAATCTTTCCCAGCATCAGAGTCTTTTCCAATGAGTCAGTTCTTTGCATCAGGTGGCCGAAGTATTGGAGTTTCAGTTTCAACATCAGTCCGTCCAATGAATATTCAGGACTGATTTCCGTTAGGATGGACTGGTTGGATCCCCTTACAGTCCCAGGGACTCTCAAGAGTCTTCTCCAACACCACAATTCAAAAGCATCAATTCTTTGGTGCTCAGCTTTCTTTATAGTCCAACTCACATCCACACATGACTACTGGAAAAACCATAGCCTTGACTAGATGGACCTTCATACCAGATAAATGCATATTTTTATCTATTTTTTCCTATCAATACATACAATTAACCAAGAAAGTTAGATCTAACTTTGGGAATCTACAGAGCAGGCAGTGGAAATAGAGATCTATATTTTTTTAAATGGCTTAAAAACTGGGGCAATGCCTTTGCTTTCATAACAAGCAGCCATCAAATATTTGCTCAGTGCACAAATGCAGGAGTAAGTGGCTTCACAGTGTAAGAGATCTGGGAGAAGTAACACATCCTCATGATTAGATTCCATTTCCCTGCATTTTTGTTGTCTTTGATGTTTTAATTTTTTCCTATCAATACATACAATTAACCAAGAAAGTTAGATCTAACTTTGGGAATCTACAGAGCAGGCAGTGGAAATAGAGATCTATATTTTTTTAAATGGCTTAAAAACTGGGGCAATGCCTTTGCTTTCATAACAAGCAGCCATCAAATATTTGCTCAGTGCACAAATGCAGGAGTAAGTGGCTTCACAGTGTAAGAGATCTGGGAGAAGTAACACATCCTCATGATTAGATTCCATTTCCCTGCATTTTTGTTGTCTTTGATGTTTTATTCCCGAAAGACTTCTGAAGCATTCAGGCCAATTAGGCTGGTGTGTACACAGCCTTTTTCTCAAGCCCAGTGCAGTAGAAATTCAAACACAATCACACGCTGTCTGCCCATTGGGCTCTAAAGCCCAAAAAAAAAAAAAACACACAACAGCCTTTGCAGTAATAACCATGTCCAACTATTTCCCAGTATGAAAGTTTCCGCCGAATGGCAGTGGGTGGGATGCAGTCTGTGGTCCAGAGCATCTCCCGGATTAAATGTTTTCTGGCCGTTCTCAGAGGAGAAGAGCAGTTACTCTGCATTTAACTTTTAAACCACACTTCATCCCCTTCCGCCTCTATACAGCCACACG
>SJXQ01003983.1:304634-322001 GCA_006408695.1 Aepyceros melampus | reverse complement strand
GCTACGCATTCTTTCTCCAATTCTTCTGGGCTGTTCTTCCATTTCTGTTTAGAACAGCTAATCTCCCCCAAACCTGGGTCGAGGGCAAGAGGCACATCTTGCTCATCCCTCATCACACAAACAGAAAGAAGGCGTGGACACCATTAACCCCTTGAACGACAGGCAGCCACAGACCTGAGGAAGGCCCAGGAAACATGTGATATCTATTTCCCACTCATTCCAATGCGTTATTACAGGTCACAAGAAAGCTACCAGAGAGTCCCATTTAAAGAAACTCAAGCCAGAAGTTTTTAAAGGATGAATGTTAAAGCCTCCGCTCTTAAATCTGTATCATCATAGACATTAAAAAGAGGTGTGTTCTTGTATTATACGCTCATGAGAAGCAGCAGGGCCCTTGCCAAAGAACTTTTTTTGTATTAAAAAAAAAGATCAGTCCTGGATTCGCCCATGATCGAAAGCTCTCCAGCATCTCAAGGCACAGAAGTGCTAATAGGAAGTGGATGGTTCTGACCCCACTAACTGGACATTTGCTTGGTTTGCTCTGTCAGGGTGAATAAATTCTGACAAGTTTAGTGCCTGCTGGACAGGCAGAAGGGAGAGGTTTCAGAAACTAGTCAGGTCTTTCGATTTCCTATATTTTAAGAATAAATTCAAAGTTGAACATGGACAATTCAGAGCTTACAGTCTTAATAGCAGCACAGGAACTCAAAGCAGTTGGTTTGGGCACATTTGCAGGAGTGCCCACCTCACCACAAAGGCACTGAACAGCTTCCCAGCAACAAAACAACACGGCCAACTGGTCTACCTGACAAATGTTTCTCCACCCACCTATCCCTAAGTGTGCAGACTTTACAGAAGTTTGTCTTCTACCAACCCAAAGCATGAGCTGACTTTAAGTGCAATCTTTTACATGCGAATTTATTTTATTTAAAAACTGTTGGTTAGTAACACAAAAAAGAACTGGTATCATTCACAGGCACAGGGTTGAGCAGGGATGCATTCCATGCTTGACTTTTTAAATATATTTATTTATTTGGCGCAGCAGGTGTTAGCTGCAACATGTGAGATCCTTAGTTGCAGCATGCAGGATCTAGTTCCTTGACCACAGATCAAACCCAAGGCCCCTGCATTGGGAGCATGGAGTCTCAGCCACTGGACCACCAAGGAAGTCCTCCACGCCTGTCTTCAAGGTGCAGTTGAAGCAAGAGGGAGCAACAGGGAAGTCTGCCCTTCCTGGGGTGGTCTGAGTTGTCCTCTCCCCTTTGGGACTGCCTCTCCCCAATTTCCTCTAATAGCAAGGCTTCTCAGACTTAACATGCCTCTGAATTACCTGGAGAATTCGTTGAAACACAAATTGTTGGTCCTCCCCCCTCGCCCTGAGTCTCTTGTTTAGGAGGCCTGGGGGAGGGCCCTAAAATTTGCAGATCTAATGATGATTCCCTAGAATATGGTGCTCTGGCTGGCTTGTGGACCAGGCTTGGGAACTGCTGCTCTGTGTGTATGCTAAGGGCAGAGATGGGACAGGACATACAGGGCTCCTGCGGGCTCTATTCTCTTCTTCTCTCCCTCAACGATAGCCGTAAGGAAAGCATTACATAAGGGGAAGACCCACGGCTTCCCACTTAGGAGAGTAAGTGGAGAAATGACCATCTGAAGCAAGGGATGCTGAGATTAGGTGTGTATATAGTTGTTAATGTTGAAATGTCATGGCATGGAGATGATGGAATCCCTGCATCGGGAAGTTATGAAGACTTCCTGAAACTTTTGGTTTCAATATTATGATTTAAATGAAGATGGGGGTGAGAGGGTGGTAGGCCAATCCCTCCCCATCCCATGACAGGTGAAGTTTTTCCTTTCCTACCAGCCTAGCTACACCAGATTAAACAGCCTCTGGATAAAGCATGAAACCTTAATTCTAAACTACATTTTTCTTTTAAAAGTAATCCAGTTACAGATAGACTAAGTGGAAAATAATTTCATTAAGATGTAAAATATTTAGAGTGGTTCAACTCCAAGAAAGAAAAAGATAATTGGGGAAAGGCCTTGGTATCCATGGATTTCTGACTCCAGGACCCACTTTGGATACCCAAACCCTCCGATGCTCAAGTCCCTCATATAAAATAGCACAGTATGTGCAAATAATTTGTGTGCATCCTCCTGGATACTTCAATCACCTCTAGCTTCCCTGGTGGCTCACACAGTAAAGAATCTGCCTGTGATGCGGGAGACCTGGGTTCGATCCCTGGGTCTGGAACATCCCCTGGAGAAGGAAATGGCAAGCCACTCCAGTGTTCTTGCCTGGAGAATTCCATTGGCACAGTACATGGGGCCACAAAGAGTTGGACATGACTAACACACCTCACTTTTTCAGGTTGCTTACACCTAATACAATGTAAATGGTATGTAAAACTGTAATAGTGAAGTGAAAGTTGCTCACTCATGTCCAGCTCTTTGCCACCTCATGGACTGTACAATCCATGGAACTCTCCAGGCCAGAATACTGGAGCGGGTAGCCTTTCCCTTCTCCAGGAGATCTTCCCAACCCAAGGATCAAACCCAGGTCTCCTGCACTACAGGAGGATTCTTTACCAGCTGAGTCACAAGGGAGGCCCCAAATTGTAATAAATACAATGTAGTTCAGTTCAGTCGCTCAGTCGTGTCCGACTCTTTGCGACCCCATGAATCGCAGCACGCCAGGCCTCCCTGTCCATCACCAACTCCCAGAGTTCACCCAGACTCATGTCCATCGAGTCCATGATGCCATCCAGCCATCTCATCCTCGGTCGTCCCCTTCTCCTCCTGCCCCCAATCCCTCCCAGCATCAGGGTCTTTTCCAATGAGTCAACTCTTCGCATAAGGTGCCCAAAGTACTGGAGTTTCAGCTTTAGCATCATTCCTTCCAGAGAAATCCCAGGGTTGATCTCCTTCAGAATGGACTGGTTGGATCTCCTTGCAGTCCAAGGGACTCTCAAGAGTCTTCTCCAACACCACAGTTCAAATGCATCAATTCTTCGGCGCTCAGCCTTCTTCACAGTCCAACTCTCACATCCATACATGGCTACTGGAAAAACCATAGCCTTGATAGATGGACCTTAGTCGGCAAAGTAATGTCTCTGCTTTTGAATATGCTATCTAGGTTGGTCATAACTTTTCTTCCAAGGAGTAAGCATCTTTTAATGTCATGGCTGCAGTCATCATCTGCAGTGATTTTGGAGCCCCCAAAAATAAATGGTATATAAATAGTTGCTGGCATAGCAAATTCAAGTTTTCTTTTGGGAACTTTCTGAATTTCTTTTCTCCCAGATATTTTGGATCTGAGCTTGGTTGATTCTATGAATTCAGAACCTGGGGACACAGAGGGCAAACTGTACTAAAAATCCTCTATAGGCCACTGTGAAATCCTCCCTTTATTAAAATCATTTTCTTTTCTCCATGTCAGGCCCAGAAGAAGTATGTGTCCCTTAGAATCACAGAAAACATCCAGCCAGTAGAATCCATTTGCACAACCACAAAGCCATACAAGTCAAAAATCTAGGGAAGAAGTTACAGCCTGCACCTGAGCGTAGTCATGCAGGTATACACACTTTCAGGATAAGAATGCAAAGGATTATAAAGATGTCTGTCCACAGGGACACCAGCTGGTTAGCAATCCTAGAAACGGAAAGAAGCGGGTATAACTTGTACTGGTTTGGCCAATAAGTTCATTCAAAACCCAAACGAATTTCCTGGCCAATCCAATAGGTTGCCTAATCTTGCTGTAATAAGGAGGAACCTTTGTTTTCTATTACAAGGTAATCACTAAAGGGATGTTGCCTACAAACTTAAATTTATATACAATGACCCAACTCCTGGGACTCTGCCTCCCAGGTAATGAACCTTAGGCTAAAATATCTTTGTTTCTGTTGGTCCTAAGTCGCTTCAGTCATGTCCGACTCTCTGCAAACCAGGCTCCTTTGCCCATGGGATTCTCCAGGCAAGAATACTGGAACCGGTTGCCATTTCCTTCCCCAGGGGATCTTCTCCACCCAGGAATCAAACCCTCACCTCTCATGTCTCATGTTCTGGCCAGTGAATACTTCACCACCTGCGCCACCTGGGAAGCCTGTTTAGCCTACCAGGCCCCCCTGTGAATGGCTGCAGGAGGAAGAAATGAACGCATCCCCCTCCAGAGCCGATGGGAACATGGCAATGTTTGACTTTAGTCTACAAGAAGCCTTAATTCTAACTCAGGCAAGCTGGTTCTTTGGGGCATGAGATCACCACTGTCTTCATTGGCTGGCTTTGTGAATAAAGTTGTCACTCCTTACCCCAGTAGCTCATCTCCCAATTACTGGCCTGTTGTGCAGCAAGCAGTACAAGCTAAGACTCCGCCGCATTGCTAGGAAGTGGCCGCTACAAGAGAAAGCGGCGTCACCGAGCTGGGTGGGATAGCTATGCCTCTATCACCAGTAGGTGAAGCTCCTGTTCCCCCGATGAGAGAGGAAGTTTGCAGGGCGGGGGGAGCTCAGGGAGCGGCGCTGGCCTCCTGCCCCCGGGCCTCTGGAGCTTGGCACCAGATAGTTAACTGGACGTGTTGAGCAGGCTTTGCAGAAAATCTGTTGGATGCTAATCTCCTAAAAAGCGTCCAGCCGCATTGCTGACCCCACATCTCGGAACACGGCAACACTCACATGTGGGAGCTCACATTCTTTCCAAGTGGACACTTCACACTCGAGCAGTAATGAGATGCAATGTGGCTGGAGTCATGTGTCGTTCCAACCGGAGATAAACAGACCCAAATGTGCTGTCCACGCTGACCCCGCTCAGTGTGGGAAGCCTCGCTTGGGACATTTTTCACATCGCAGAGTATTTAAGATTTTAATGGCCCTGTGACTACTGTGCTAGAATATTTTATGATCTCTGACCCTCAAAATGCTCTTTGTGGGGTTTATTTTGCCTTACATGGTTCAACAAGAGCTCTTCTAAAGCAGAAAAGCTCTTGAACCAAATATTGACACTCTTTACTCTTCCCTGGTCATCATGAAATATGTGCTCTTTGCTTCCATTCACTCCTTCTCCCTGAATCCCCCACAGAACTCGAAGGGGCTTATATGTGCTCTCCTTCCAGAGAGTCTGATGCTTCTACAAATTAAAATTCCATCCATCCTGAACCGTCACAGTAAGATAACAGGACAGGCATGGTTCTTGAGCCTCGTAGAGAAACACAAAGAACAGCAGCATCTCAGTCTCTCAACTTGAAAAGATACACATCTCATGCTGCTTAAGATGACGGCAACCAAACTAAAAAATAGTGCTGACTAGCTCCAGACCAGTTCACATACCTGAGTGTCAGTGTGTAGCCCTGTAATTCAAAAGATAACATTTCTGAACTCCACATCACACACGGCATTGACAATGAGCTCAGGGGTAACTCTTGCTCCACTGCCTGGATGTCAGATGAAATGACCCAAGCAGTTCTTTGCTACAGGACAGACTCAGGCAGCTGATGCCAGGTTTGTTTTTCATGCAATCATCAATCGTATCTTGGATTGGATGAAGTATGGTAATCTACCATGTGCTACTGAATCAATAGAATTACATTTTCTCCTCCTGAAATGAGGGTTCTGAGCTCAAGGACCACATGGTACCCCTTTTTGTATTCCAGGGTAAGCACACTTCCTGACATGCAAAGCTGGTAGCACCACAATGGACCTAAAATGATGAGAAAAACGTGCAGGAGACAATAAGGAGTCAACTCAAGTGAGAGCTGAGGGACCTACTCGGAACATTAGAAGAGATGGGAAGGTCTCAGCTACCCTTCAGTCCAGTAGTCATACAGATGCGAGAGACAGACCATAAAGAGGGGTAAGTGCTGGAGAATTGATGCTTTTGAACTCTGGTGTTAGAGAAGACTCTTGAGAGTCCCTTGGACTGCAAGGAGATCCAACCAGTCCATCCTAAAGGAGATCAGTCCTGAATCATTGGAAGGACTGATGCTGAAGCTCCAATATTAATACTTTGGCCACCTGATGCGAAGAGCCGACTCACCGGAAAAGACCGAAGGCAAAAGGAGAAGAGGGTGGCAGAGGATGAGATGGTTGGATGGCATCACCGACTCAATGGACATGAATGTGAGCAAACTCTGGGAGAGACTGAAGGGCAGGGAAGCTGGTGTGCTGCAGTCCATGGGATGGCAAAGAGTCAGACACGACTCAGCAACAATAGTCCTTCATTTCTCTCCTCACGCGGAGGGACCAGCCCTAGCCAACCCCATCCAGAGACTGTTCTTTCCTATTCAGCCCTATGTTTCTTTCCTAGCACCCTGCTGAGCTTGAGTGATGTTATTTACACCCTGTTGACTTCTTTCTGGGTTGTTTCCCTTTGGGGAATGAGATTCATCAGCGGAGGGACCAGGTCTCTCCTTCCCCCCGGCTATGTCCCAGCCCCTGGCAGTGTCTAGCATGAGGCAGGCACTTAGCACAGACCCGCTGGTGCCTAACCAGCTCCTCCCCTCCAGCACATGCAGTCTGAGCCAGGAGGCCACATGGGCCCCAGATCAACTCATCTCAACATCTGGAAAAAGGGTGTTGGCTCAGAATGTCCCCCTGGGATGAAGAAACCACGGTGATGCTTCAAAGGCAGAAGGCCATCCAGAGGAAAAGTCTCAGACCATTCAAGGGTACTACCAAGGCCCTCTCCTTTGAGCAACCTGCTCAGATGCCCATGCTGTCAATGGCTGCACCTTCTCCAGGCTTCCCTGATGGCTTAAATGATAAAGAATCTGCCTGCAACGCAGGAGATCCAGGTTCGATCCCTGGGTCGGAACAATCCCCTGAAAGCAGAGAGTGGTGGTAGCATCCTCAAATGGACTGAGACTTCTCTGGACAATCTTCTGCCCTTGAAGCATCCCTCCACCCGATGAAAAGTCTAACTCAAGCTTATCAAATATCAGTGTTCTAACTCAGTCATGCTTCAATTCAAAGTCACACTGAACTGTGTCCAATCCATTAATTCTGACCACCGTATGGAAAGCCCCTGACTCGTGACTATGCTAACCCCTGGAAACTAGGGTTCAAAAGAGATGAGCTCTCAGGGCTATCTACTGAGGCTTCCCTGGTGGCTCAGATGGTAAAGAATCTGCCTGCAATGTGGGAGACATGGGTTCGATCCCTGTTTTGGGAGGATCTCCTGAGAAGGGAATAGCAACCCACTCCAATGCTCTTGCCTGGAGAATCCCATGGACAGAGGAGCGTGGCGGGCTACAGTCCATGGGGTCGAAAACGAGTCAGACATAACTCAGTGACTCACAGGACTGTCATTCGTCTCTGAATGACACTCCATTATACAAATCAACAGCCTGCAGGAGGACAGAGACACATCTGTTTAATCCGCCCCTGTAGGGGCTGGTGCCAGGAACACAGAGGGACTCAGTATTCATCGACCCAGTGAAGGAAAACCTCCCATAGGACACTCCTCTCACTGCACTCAGTCAATCACAGTTTTCTTTGAAATCCCCAAAAATCTGTAACCCAGAGAGAAGGCTTCTCTCTTCCTAACTGACCATAATAAGAGATAAGCTGAATTAGGTGAATGAAATGGCTCACATAAGGTTCTCATTCAAGCCGAAGGTCTCACAAGCTGTCCACCAAATGCCTTCTAAATGGCCTGCTGGCAAGCTCTCCGTGTCCAGGAAGCTGATCTGGAATTTGCCCTCTGGATCCCTGTCTGCTCAAGGGTACCCTGTATCCACCCCCCGACAGAAAGGGCTTCCTCCAGCCCTCGGGCCAGCACACATGTCACCCTGACCCAGATCAAGCTGATCGTATCCATCGGGGCTCCACAACCATCTGCATCCCGTTGTGCAAAGCTGCTGTCGCTCCTCCTGCCACCCCACCCCTATGTCTCCTTCAGAGACCACTCTTAGGAGAGGGCCTCCGGGCCCACTCAGGCGGAGACCCCGTGGCGATCCAGAATGTGTCTGTGCCCCGGCCATGCTCTGCAAGCCCTGAGCTCTCACCAGCCCCAGGTTGGCACACCTCTCTCCCCCAACTCGGGGAAAAGCCTCAAGAAGGTGCTTCCCCTGACACTGCTCTATTCTCTGGACAGGCCTCCTTTGCCCCCGAGCTACCGTGTGAGTCACCTGAGATCCTCCGGGACGCCAAGCCCGTGGGCAAAGCGTGACTTGGCAGCATCCATTGTCCCGGGCCTCCCGTTGACCACTGCCGATCTCAGAGCTCCACGCTCGCCAGGAGGAAACGATTTCCTGTTCACCTGGATCTGCTCTTAAGGCTGCATTCAGCCCAGCCTGGCCGAGCCCAGCCCGAGCGTCAGGGCCCACAGGCGCCTGTCTCTCGAGTTTCGCAGTGCGTCACAGCTCCGCGATGGAGACCCGGACTGAGGTCCAACGGTACCAGGCGATGCCAAAAATACAGAGGACTGTCTCCCAGAAAACAATCAACAACACAGTCTGGGAACTCGGCAAGAAAGTTTCTGAGAGGACAGGGTTTGAGTTCATAAATGCTCTATTGAAAAAGTTAAGGCTCAGCCACCAGGATGAAGCAATCCCACTCATTTGCACAGGAGGAACCATCCATTTGGAAATGTTTTTCCCTCATCTCTGCCTTCACTACTGCACCCTGGAAAGGAGACACAGTTCTACTTCCAAATTAAGTGAACAAATGAGAACAATCTCAATTCTTCAAGTCTCCCTCCGACATGAAGCGAGCTGATGCTTTCCCCTAAAGCTGACAAAGAAAAGGCTGGGCTGGACCAGCTCAACTGACTGGAGTCAAGGTCAAAGTCCAGGATTTGTGGCCCACCTTTGTTTTGTTTTTATGGCCACAACGTGAAGACCCACCCCTGACTAGTTCAGGCAAAGACTCACCAGCACTAGAATGTATGCACTGACTATAATTCTTTAATGAAGTTTTATTGGCAGTAATCTCACTCCTAGGCATATATCTGGAGAAAACTAATTCCAAAAGACAGAAGCACCGAATGTTCACAGCAGCACTATTTGCAACAGCCAAGACGTGGAAGCAACCTAAATGTCCATCAGCCGAGGAATGGACAAAGAAGGCGTGGCGCATATATACAGTGGAATCCTGCTTGGCCGTAAACAAAGAGTGAAATCATGCCATCTGCAGCAACGTGGATGGGCCGAGCGATTGCCACAGGAAGTGAAGTCAAGTCGGAGAGAGAAAGACAAACATCTGGGACCACTTATATGTGGAATTGAAGTATGATACAAGTGAACTTATTTACAAAACAAAAACAGACTCACACAGTAAACAAACCTACGGTTATCAAAGGGGAAGGACGTCCACGCGTGTGCTCAGTTGCGTCTGATTCTTTGTGACCACATGGACTATATGTAGGCCCCCAGGTTCCCCTGTCCATGGGATTTCCCAGGCAAGAATAATGGAGTGGGTTGCCATTTCCTGCTCCAGGGGGTCTTCCTGACCCAGAGATCGAATCCACATGTCTTGTATCTACTATATTGGGAGACAGATTCTTTACAACTGGTGCCACTTGGGAAACCCAAGGGAAAGTGGGGTAGGGGGATAAATTAGGAGTTGGGGATTACATGTACACACTACTATGTATAAAATGAACAATTAGCAGGGACCTTCTGTATAGCACAGGTAACTATACTCAGCATTTAGTAATAACCTATAAGGGAAAAGAATCTGAAAAACAGTAGTATATACTTAGGTACGTATGTATGTACTCAATGTCTTGTAATAACCTGTAGTGGAGGAGTATCTGAAAAATGTGTGTGTGTGGCTGAAACGCTTTGCTGTTTACCTGAAATTAACAAAGTCTTGTAAATCAACAATGTTTCAATACATTTTTTAAACGTGAAGTATTGTTGAATCAATTGGCTTGAAAAATAGTCATTCCAATAAATACTTCCACTATGCTCATAAACGTGGAAGTAAAATGGTCAATGAAAGGAACCCCAGAATCGCTGAAAGTCACTCAGTCATGACCGACTCTTGGCGACCCCAAGGACTGTCCATGGAATTCTCCAGGCCTTTCCCTTCTCCAGGGGATCTCCCCAACCCAGGGATCACACCCAGGTCTCCCGCATTGCAGGCAGATTCTTTACCAGCTGAGCCTCAAGAGAAGCCCCCAGAATCACTAAATACATACATAAACTCACTCCCTAAGGGGAAACAAAACTCTCCGGGCAGTAGGAGAGCTACCACTGAAATCCCGGAGCTTCACAAGAACAGAACCCAGAAGTGCCACCATCAGATCTGGTGTAAGCTCCAGCCCTCCAGAACTGTGGAGTGAGAGGGGAGGAACAAAGGAAGAGCAGCTTCAGGAGGTAAATGTTAACAGATTCTGGGAGACAAAACGGCTTCAAGGCAAAAGCCAACATGTGGGGCATGTGTGCGCTTCAATATCTTATGGACATTAATGATTAACTGCAAAGTTTTCCACTGGAACTACTGGACCTCATGAGACAATTTTAAGTCTGCATGTAAGAGCTCTCTCCCTAAGAGTCCAAAGAATGTTCATATTTATCATCTCATTTGTCTCCACTGCTTACTGTGAGGCAGGATCAGGACTGTCTCGTCTTACAGCCTTGATAGCAGATAAAGTCTAGTGCGCACATGATGTGTGTGGAGGGGCTCACAAGAGGACGGGGATGCCAGAGAGTAAGGAAGCTGCTTTTAGATAAAACCCATGTGCATGCGTGTGTGCGCGCGAGCACACAAACACACACACACCTTCCTTCATCATGATAGCATCTGCCTCTTTGGGATAAGAGAAGACACACTGATAAAGATGATACAAGCAACACACAAACTCAAAAAGCATGAGGCCTTGAACCTCAATTCAGGACTTCATTCATTTGGCACGTCCGCTTTCTCGATGGCACCTGACCTACTGACGTCTGCACTTATCCATAAGCAAGGGGTTCCCCCTAAACAAGTGGGAAAATGTTCCCGATCAAGTGAGCAGGCTCAGCTGCTAGTGAAGGTGGGGATTAAAATCAGAGCTTTCAAGGTTTAAAGATTCTCAGATTTTAAGCCCTGTAGACATTTCTTTTTTAAACAAACTAAAATACAGGGGAATGTAGCTTTTCACCGGGGCTACTGTCAACTCTGGGGGACTTCCCAGGTGGCACAGCAGTAAAGAATCTGCCTGCCAAGGCAAGAGACGCAGGCTCGATCTCTGGGTTGCAGAGATCCCCTGGAGAAGAATACTCCGGTATCCTTGCCTCAGAAATCCACAGACAAAAGAGCCTGGTGGGCTGCAGTCCACGGGTCGCAAAGAGTTGGACACGACAGAGCACAGGGGAGCTGTCAGCTCTAAATCAGGACTGTGTATTTTGAGCTGATTGACTGATATGCTTAACTAGCTGATTATCCGTTCCTCTGGATATTTTAAGTGACAGCCCTGCACTTACCTGGTGCTGGCACTGTAAGAGACTTTTTCATTTTGGTCTTTCTTCCTTATTTATAGTGAAAATCTGAGGCCTATTGTGCAACTTGCACAATGACACTCAGTTGGCATTAAATAGCCTTTCTCTGAAATAAAAATACATTTATACTGATTTTTTTTCTCTTCAGTAACTTCAATAGACCTCCCCCAGGTCAACCCAATTTACTGGCAGTGTTCAGAATTCGACTTTATACATGATTACTGATTTACCATCCAGCCCTGACCCCCTGCTTTGACTGGCGGGGCCTCAGTGACCACTGAAAAATCCACAACGTAAATAACCCTTGAAATGGATAATTGCAAACCGAGTGCAGTAATTTTAACAAATTAGCTTGGCACTCGGGCCCCCCAAATGAGGTTATCCTGTTGAATAAGTGGTTCTCTCCTCTCTGCCTCCTTTGGAGACGCTGCCAGATTCTGCCATCTGAACCCAGGAATTCGCAGTAGCCAAAGATTTCATGTTCTATGTTGGAAAGTTCGAGTAAGCTTGTTACTCTGAGGCTACTGACCAATTAAAATCAGTCCATGAGGTGGTGAGAGTGCGTGAGTGAGGTCAAGAGGTAATAATTAAAGATGATGTAATGAGATGATCCAACCTCCCCAGGCTGCCAGAAGGCCCGGCGGTGACCACGCTCCTGCTCTTCCTGTATCACTCTGGCGTCTGGCCACGGAATCTGTGAAATAAAACCCCCTCTAATCCGAGCTGGGGTTTCTCTGGTTCCCGAGTCGAGGCTAGTCACTGTTAAATCTGGATGTAAGAGGATTACTTTACAGGTCGTCTTCCTCGGGCTACACGCAGCGTAGGCATCGAGGACGATTTACAAACATTTCACATCAGCAGGTGCTGATTTGTCCACAGCCCCTGACCCCGAGTCCTGTGGGTGGCGCAGGTCTGTGCGCAAGTGTAGACGGGACATCTGAGCCTCACCCTCAAGATGAGCAGGCCTGATGAGATGCCGCTGTCTGGGAGCCAGACCTGGGAACACGCCGAACACAGACACCACCCTAGTGTGGGTGGGCACTGCGTCCAGCGGCGCTCTGGGCTACCTGATGAAATGCCAGGAGGGAAATGGACTGGGGGGCGGCCGGCCGGCACCAGCCCTAAGAGCCTGCATGACCAGGAACAGGCGCTTGTCCTTCTATCTCAGGCCAGCACCTGTGAGGCAAAGACAATGACCGAGATCACCTCAGCCACAGACTGAATGCTCTGTCTCCCCGCCTCCAAATTCACACGTTGAAATTCACACCCTGATCTGATGTGATGCTATTGGGAGTGGGGGCCTTTAGGAGGTGCTTAGGGCACAGAGGTGGAGCGCTCCTGAAGAGAATCAGTGCCCTTTGAGCAGAGACTCCAGAGAGCGTCTGTGCTCCCTGCACCACGTGTGTGCTGCGTGTGTGTGGCAGTCGCTCAGTCATACGCGACTCTTTGTGACTCCACAGACTGCAGCCCGCCAGGCTCCTCTGTCCGTGGGATTCTCCAGGCAAGAACACTGGAGTGGGTTGCCATGCCCTTCCCCAGGGGACCTTCCCAACCCAGGGATGGAACCTGGGTTTCCCACACTGCAGGCAGATTCTTCACCATCTGAGCCACCACAGGACCCAGGACCCAGGGCAAGCTGAGCCCACGCCTGGTGAGGAAGCAGATGCTCACAAACACTAGACCTGTCACTGCCTCGAGCTGGGACTTCCCAGCCTCCAGGACTCCGGGGAACAAGTGTTGACAAGCCATCCAGTCTACGCTATTCCATTCTAGCCACTCTGACAACTAAGACGGTCTCTGTGGTTCCTGCTAAGCCCAGGGTCCTCAGCTGTCTGGTCTTGCGTCCAGTTTGAAACGAACGACTCAGCAAGAAGCTGATCTGGCCTCAAGTAGCCCTTGGCCCTTAGCAGCTTACTGACTGGAGACATATTAACACATCTTTTGTTACCTGAACCTGTGGACTGGAGACATTTCAACATTCACTTACAAAACAAATAACTGGCCACAGGCATTTGTTTCTGCAAACCACCCCCCGGGGGTTAATAATGTGTTAAAATATAGAAAGGCTGATGGACTCCATAGAGATAAAGGGACTCCGTCCATTTATGTCCATTTATCAAATACGGGGCGACTGTCGTATTACATCGACCACTTGGTCTCCTTCCTTAGTGCTTCACTCACCCGAGCAAGTCAACTGATTAAGAGACCAAGATTACATAACGAGAGAGCTTCCAGAGGCATATTTAGCTTGAGGAAAAGGATGACAGAAGCACGAGGCTCATATCACAATGGCAGTAGAAGTTGCCCCACCCAAGGAGAAGGACGGACTAAGCTACGTTTGATCTCTTTAACTGCTGGTTTCCGCACTTCTCTCAAAACACCATAATGGAAGAAATTATCATAGAAGAGTTCACTTAGTAAAAAAGAAATACGCGTGAAACAAAAAAAGCCAAGTGTGTAAACTCATTTCTCTCTCACCTTGGGGTCCTCGAAAGCTTGCGTCAATCCGCTGTTCTGCGGCTGTTAGTAATAACGCTGAACTCAGAGATGAACCAAGCGATCTCTTGGCCCATGGAACTTACAACTCATGCAGTTTGTTCTCCAAGCAAGAGATTTACGGACCCAGCGAGAAAAATAAATCAAAGGCACGCCTGTGAATAATGTCCAATGAGAACAGTGGTGTGATGACATGTCGCCATTTGAACTTTGATGGCTTACTGCTCCCTCTCAACACCCACTCTTGTGTCTCACCTAGAACACAATTTCACATTGGAATAATTTATAAGCATCAATTTGCCAAGGTCGATTGCTAACCTTCACTTTTCATGCGATGAATTTGTAGGTGCTTATTAGGATTAAAATACATCACCTCTCAGAATATTAGTTCTTCGGCTGTAGACGCCAAGAGAAGTTGAAGCCACTCTACACTTCACTGCCTGGGGTTTGTAACAGCCCGTGTTTTGTGTGGTGGATGGAAGGGTGGGGGGGCTGCCTTGCTAGATTTATTTTGGAGCCTGAGGACTTAGGGGCACATGAAATAGAGCATACGTTTAAAAATAAGCACCACCTGAAATTTCCAGTGTGTCATCGCCACAAAGAGTCTGATGATGTACATTTGCCGCAGTTACTGCAAAGTTTCCTACTGCTTTACCAAATTCTCATTATTGCAATTGTCAGCCTGCAAACAGGCGGTACTTTAAGAAGACACTGAAGTCCAGACATCTTATAAGTTAAATAGATAAATAAAAATAAATACCAACCCACAGGACCAAAAGCACAACCCAGGGTTCTGCATATGCACCTCAGACTGTGCAAAGATCTGAAAAAGAAAACCAATTATCCAGAAAGGTTCGGATAGCTATGACTTGAGAATCAGAAGATTATTTCACTAACAAAATGTAAAGGCTGGATTCAACTGTGAATCCAGCAACTTTTGTTCAAAAACAGTCTACCATTAATTTCTTTACGGAGTAAATACTGTATGAAATGGAACTAAAATTCCATTATGTATTGAGTATACTAAAAGTAATGCAGGGGGGGAAAATGACATTGTTTTATAAGTATGACGTTTTCTGGCAAACTAGAAACTTCTTGCTATGATTTCCAGGCCCCATAAAAGACATTTGACACATACGGATAATTTTATCTTTTTCTAAACAGATTGTCCATAATATTAATATAATGGAAAAGAACTGAGGAGAGATTAGCTAAGATATTCTGGCGTCAAGACAAAGCCCAGACAAAGCTCATATTGCTACACACGAGGAAGGGGGAGATGTCCATTAACACGCCTTCATGCAACGACGTGGGGAACCAGGCGAAAGTAACGTACTGTTTCCCCTCCGAGGCAGGAGGGCCTTGCCTGCAACAGAAGCCAGGCCTCCCCAGCTGTGTCTGGCTCTACCCCTCCCTCTGGTCATGGGTGAGATGCCCTGGCAACCCAGCTGGCCCTCCCTGTCTTCCTCTCCATAGGGCATGGCATTACTGGCTCCACCTGCCCCCGCCCTCCTCCCTGAATGCTTTCTTATTTTCAGCTGCTCTGGGTCTACATTGCCACTCAGGCTTTTCTCTAGCTGCGGGGAGCAGGGGCCTCTCGAGTTGTGTTGCGGTGGCTTCTCATTGCGGAGGCTTCTCTTGTGGAGTTCAGGCTCTAGGGCACGCAGGCTTCAGGAGTTGCGGCTCCTGGGCTCCAGAGCACAGGCTCAACAGTTGGAGTCCAGGGCCTTAGTGGCTCCAAGGGATGTGAGATCTTCCCGGAGCAGGGATCGAACCCACGTCCCCTGCATTGGCAGGCAGACTCTTATCCTCTGAATGCTTTCAGATGTCATGCATTTCCGATTTTGCTCAGCCTCCTTCCCAGGGTCATCCTCTCCCACTTGCATCTTCCCTGGGAACCATTTCATCTTCACCCTGGGGACTCTCCTTGGACAACTAGGTCCATCCCACGGTTAACCATAGCTCCACCCAGTAGGCTCCAAATCCTACACGTCAAGTCTTGACCTGTATGAATTACAGGTTTGATTCCAACGGCCTGCTTAACATTCCCCATGAGGACCTCCAGCTCAGCACATGTCCAAATGAACTCATCTTTTTTCCTCCCAAATCCACTTGTTCCTCCTTGTGAGGGTTAATTGTATGGGCCACCTTGACCAGTCATGGAATGCCCAGACAAGACACTGCTCCTGGGTGTATCTGCAAGCATTTCTGGATAAGATGAACATTTGAATTGGTAGAATGAGCCCAGGAGATGGTCCTCTCAATGGGGATGGGCATCGTCTAATCTGCTGAGGGTCTGAGCAGAGGAGCATGTGGAGGAAGGCGGATCCTGCCCCTCTTCTCCTGTATCGTTGCTTCACTTGAGACATCTCATCTTCTCCTGCCCTTGAATGGGATTTCTTCCACTAACTCCTGGTTCTCAGGCCTTTGGATTCAAGACTGAATCACACCAGTAGTTCCTGGGTCTTCAGCTCATAGATCCCAGGACTTATCCATCTCACACACACATGAGCCTATTCCTCATAACAAATACCTCAGTCAGTTCAGGTGCTCAGTTGTGTCTGACTCTTTGCAACCCCATGGACGGCAGGACGCCAGGCCTCCCTGTCCATCACCAACTCCTGGAGTTTACCCAAACTCATGTCCATTGAGTCGGTGATGCCATCCAACCATCTCATCCTCTGTCATCCCCTTCTCTTTCTGCCTTCAATCTTCCCGAGCATCAGGGTCTTTTCCAATGAGTCAACTCTTCACATGAGGTGGCCAAAGTATTGGAGTTTCAGCTTCAGCATCAGTCCTTCCAGTGAATATTCAGGACTGATTTCCTTTAGGATGGACTGGTTGGATCTCCTTGCAGTCCAAGGGACTCTCAAGAGTCTTCTCCAACACCACAGTTCAAAAGCATCAATTCTTCAGTGCTCAGCTTTCTTTATAGTCCAAATCTCACGTCCATACATGACCAATGGAAAAACCATAGCTTTGACTAGATGGACCTTTGTTGCCAAAGTAATGTCTCTGCTTTTTATATTTAAATGCATAATATACTGAAGTCTTTCCAGGCGGTGCTAGTGGTAAAGAACCTGCCTGCCAACACAAGAGATGAAGGTTTGACCCCTAGGTCCAGAAGATTCCCTGGAGGAGGGCATGGCAACCCACTCCAGTATTCTTGCCTGGAGAATCCCATGGACAGAGGAGTCTGGCAGCCTACAGTCCATGGCGTTGCAAAGAGTTGGACACGACTAAAGTGACCTAACAGACACGCACATAATATACTGATGAATAATTTTAACATGTAAACATATAACGTGAACTTATATAAACACATAGACCCAGGATATATCCCACCCGTTCTGTTTCTCTGGAGAACACTGACCATCACACGCTCAACCTCTACCTCATTTTAGAGGCATCAGCTCCACCTACACACCCAAGGCAGGCGCCTGCCATCATCTCCA